>JALIGW010000060.1:3352500-3488342 GCA_023053685.1 Diadophis punctatus similis | reverse complement strand
GTGTGTGTGTGTGTGTGTGTGTGTGAGAGAGAGAGAGAGAGAGAGAGAGAGAGAGAGAGAGAGAGAGAGAAATGGCAGAGAGGAAACCTTTTCAAACAGTGTTGCCTGCAATTCTTGTTACTCCCTTCTCTCTCTCTCTCTCTCTCTCTCTCACACACACACACACACACACACACACACACACACACACGCACACACTCTTGATCGCTTGAAAAGAACAAGCTGAGTTTTGCTTCTACCATAAGCATGTGCTTCCCACAATCTTCCACAATTGCCTGTCCTTTTCTCAAGCAGTAGCAGCCGGGTAAAAGCTGGGGGGGCGAGGGGAAGCCGATTCCGATGGGCTGCATGGCTTTCTGCCTCACTGTAGCAGCAGTCTGAGCAACACCTGAGCTCCAGGTCCGGCAGAGCGCAAACCGTGGTCACCGCCTGTTCCATAGCCACAAGGTGAGCTGTGGAACAGAGGGGCCATCAGCTGCAAGGTTGCCTGGTGCCATGGGCAGGGCTGGGGCTAGCAAGAGTGAGCTGGAAACATCTCCGGGCACCCGGAGGGACAGAACTCCCAGCCCTCGCTGGATCAGCTGATCTGCGGGCCACGGTTAAGGGGCCCAGCAGCCATGAGGTGACTGCGCTCGCCGCCTCCTGCACCTCACAAAAAATAAGACCTCACTGAAAATAAGCCTGAGTGTTTATTTTCAAGCCTAAAAGAAAATAAGACCCGGTCTTATTTTCAGGGAAATAAGGTATTACTGTTTTAACTCTTTTTCATGAACTTGTCTCTGGTTGCCTAAGAATTAACCTCATCTTCACTTCTATTGCATACTGTCAATCTATCTGTATTTGTACCCCGCAAAACAAGGCACCTGCCACCTTCACTTCTTTGCCATCATTTTTTTCCTCTGATTTTCCTTTGACTGCTTATTATTGTAATATTAACCTGGATATTTCATTTTCCATTTTAAATTCCATAACAGCATCTAAGTCTTTTTAAGCTGTCTAATCTTGTGTCCTTCTGTCTTTTATTAATCCTGCCAACTAATTTGGCCTTTTCTGATATCTTTTTGTTCATTTTCTCTCCATGTATAATTCAATTCTTCTTTGTAAATTTGTAAATAAAAATTTGCATGTATGAAAGTTGAGTGCAATGGTTCAGGAATGTTTGCATTCTTTTATAGTTTTATTTTTCAGAATAGCTGTATACACTGATCTTTTCCAAAATAGGCCACTTAAACTTGTTTTATATTTACTGACATACTATTCTTAGCATTTTAACTGTCTGCTCGCCTTCAAACTTAAACAGTTGAATATAAATATTCCATCTGCATCAATTTGACAGTTGATTTATTTCACCGTCACATCTCGCTTTCAAATGGGCTTTGTTCCTGAAGACATTCCCTTTCTGCATATGTTTATATTATTGCATAATGTTATTATTAAAGAATTTCCATCTTCCTTTAAATTTATTTGCCTGCTTCAGATCTCTTTTGAAGTTGTTCTTGCATCAACTTACTTCAGGTGTTAAAATTTAAATATTTTTTGTGATCTTCTTTAAAAGCTTTTTAATTTTTCCTTTTTTTGTTATATATTGATACTTTTGACTGACATATTTTCTTTGTCTGTTTTTACTTGATATTGAAAAGCAAATCTATGTTAACAATCATTAGACTTTTTCATGCCCTGTCTTTTTTTTTGGCTATCATGACAGTTCGTTCAGAGAACCACTTAGATCTTTTCCTCTTTGAAAGGTTGGAAATTTTCTCCCACTTTGATTTTCATGACACCTCCTATTTTCCCCCCAATATCTTCTCATGTTCTCTTTCATATAAGTAAAGAATACGTTCACTTCATTGATCTTATATTCTGATTGTATGTTTTCAAGGTGATGTCTTCCTGGCATCTCTTTAATTTTCTAAATTTTGCCATAATTTATGGTCTGTTGTACTGTCTGCATCTAAAAGTGTTCCGGCTGAGTTGCACATTTACATGTTCTATTTCCTAGAATATGTATAGGCTATTTGTTCCCAGTGTTACCCATTGGTGATATCTAGGTCTGCTTATACTACGAGAAGGAAGAGTAATAACAACAAATAACAACCACAAAAACTCTTTGCAAGGTTCTTTTATAGAATAGAATAGAATAGAATAGAATAGAATAGAACAGAACAGAACAGAACAGAACAGAACAGAACAGAACAGAACAGAACAGAACAGAACAGAACAGAATAGTTTTTTTATTGGCCAAGTTTATTGGACATACAAGGAATTTGCCTCCGGTACATAAGTTCTCAGTGTACATACAAACAACAAAGTGAGAAATCATACAATACCAATAGGAGAAGGTAATAGGAAAAATGAGAAGGATAATAGTAATACAGCTCTACTACATGGGTAAATGTCCTTAGGCATAAGACAGTTCTGTAGGAATTAGGTATTTATCAGACTGATGGCATGAGGGAAAAACTGTTTTTTGTGTCTAGTTTACTGCATTATTGTATTCCAATTCACATTTTCCTGTGAATCTAGGTTCCTCCATTTTCCCAGCTTTTATATTCCATTGTTTGTTCCATCTTTTCTTGATGTTGCATTTCAAACCTGTTGTGTTTTGCATAGAATTCCTTAATATATTCTTTTACTGATAGAAGTGTTAGAAATTCTATATACAGCCCTACAGAAGAAAAGTGCACAGTCCACATGGGCTTTACTGATTAACTGTCACAGGAATCAGGAAATTGTTATATTCATAGAAATATAACAACAAATACAACTACAAACTTATAAACACTGCAATCTACTGGCTGAATACTGCAGTATTTGTTGTACAAAATACATGAACGCTGTATTCCAACAAGAAGTAGTAGATATATTCACTTCAGGAGTGCTTGCAAAAGGAGAGGGGGAAAAATCAAGGTTACAATTATGCAATTGAAATACCATTCTTTTTTAAAAAGTGTAGTGTCGTCTTTATTTTTCTTTTTAACGCCCTTTTCCTGGCTGCCCTCTATGGAGGCAATTGTATAATATTGATGTTTATTAGATATCCATGAATTCTAATTGATTGGATGTTGTTTATTCAGTTACAGACAAGACTATATCTAGCAATATCCTTACTGAGTCTCACTGTCATTCTGTTCCTTTATATGGACTTACTTCATTTCCACTTTGATAAGTGCACAATCTCCTTAGTTTCTGCTTCTCACTTTCCATGAGCCAATTGTGCTTTCCTATGTAAAGTGAAGAATTTAACTTTCAAAATTGGAATTACCAGTGACAAAGCATATTCACAGCTTTGGTCAGGCTACACTATTTCCTCCAATCTACTCATAGAAATCTTTTTCTCAGTAACCAAACTAGTCCCTTTTGACATGCAGAGCATGCTGGGTGATTATTTGGCACTAAACTTGTCTAAACTTGACTGTTTTGAAATATGCTTGTTTGCATTAAAGTTTGTTGCAAAATCAAAACCAGAAGCACACACAGATGACTGATTCAGCTGGATTCAATAACTTCTTTATAAACATAACAACAGATGAATTTACAATACCATTAGCAGAGTTCTTCTTCCATGTAGCAACAGTTAAAAGTAAAACACAAGCAGCTTCTAGTTCAGAGTTCAGAGAGGACAGAGTGGGCAGAGAGCAGAGTGGAGAGAAGGACTGGAGCCACACCCAGCCTTAAGGTAAAGCTTCCAGTTTCGATTCTCTGCACAGACTCAGAAGTGGTTAGCTCCCATTGGCTGACTTAGTTGCTATTCATTGGCTGACCTTGTTACCATTGGCTCTCCCAGTTCATGAATATTCTAATAGTTTGCTAAATATTTATGGAGATTCTCAGTCATCCAGGTCATGATTGTCCCAAAGGTGCTTTTTTCAAGAGGCAACTAGACTTTCTTGTTTTTTCTTTGAAGATGTTTCGCGTCTCATCCAAGAAGCTTCTTCAGCTCTGACTGGATGGTGGGGAATGGAAGGATTTATACTCCTTGCAGACAGCTGGTCATTTGCATTCTTTTAGAGAGTTGTTGAAGCTACTTGGGGGGTTTATCTGTGTCCTCAGGGTCACCTGAGTCATTGAGAAGTTGGAGCTGTGCTTTCTGAAGGATGTTTTCTGCTCTGTGTCCCTTCACGGTTGAACACAGGCGCAGGCTATTGGGGATGAGTCTGTGTTGTCTGCATCTCAAACTGGATGAGAAGCAAAACATCTTCAAAGAAAAAACAAGAAAGTCCAGTTGCCACTTGGAAAAAAATACTTTTGGGACATGCTTGTTTGCTCTAATATTCACCATTTTGAATCATTTTTTCAAAGCATGCAAAGCCCTCATAACTGCACTTGTGTGTGCCATGTGGTGCAGCAATTAATGCTTTGAAGAGGTTCAATAGGATCTTGAGCTACAGATGTTCATTAGGTAGCTTGGGATAAGCCACTATTTTCTATTCCAATCAACATTATGGAGTTACTTCTTCTTAGGCTAAAAGAAGGGAAGGCTCCTTTTGTATAACTAGAATAGAAATGCAATAATAAAGGAAAAAATAGGTAAATCAATCAAATGGGGCAGTTACAGTGGGGCAAAGGGCATCTTGTCTAGGTACTACTAAACAATGTAATTCTTTGTCACATACATTTTCAGTCTTTAGAATATATTTCCTGAACCCAATCATCCTCTTTAGCACGTATTCTTAATGAATTGTGGAAAATTGATAAAAGAAAGCAATTGATGCTTGCAGACTCTGCTCAATGAAACTGACATGCTATCTTTGGAGACTATTTTATTTGCAAATCTGCTTCCACAGAAATCCATAACAGACTTCTTCTTCATTTTGAGCATGAACTGAAAAATATTGTATTCAAGATGATGGCTGATGCTGTGAAAATTCTATCTGCTATGATTGTTCTCTGATAGCTCACTCAGATATTCGCTTTTGAGTGAACCAGTCTCCTAAATGCTTTGTCGACTCAATCCCATTGAGAACCTCTTAAGTGTGATTCAAAAGAATAAATGTCTAGGTTATGCTGTAGACCCCGTAAAAGAATTCTGAATCTTGCTATGGAGTCCAACCAAATGCATAAGTTTTGTATCCATTTGTTTCTGTTTCCCTCACAGAACGTGGGCTATAAAGTAGGAGACAATTGATTTATTTTTAAGACAAGTTTGTTTGTTATAAATAATCAATGTCTTATTAGATGGAACTGAGGGACAGAATGAAAATGCTGTTATCAATTTTGTACCAGGATCAATGGCCTGCAGTGACATAGCATGGCTAATTCGGAATTTTATGGCAGATAGAAAAACAGTGACAGTTTTGTTGGACACTGATAAGTTTTTTTTCCCAATAAAAGCAATCGATAGTGAATAGGCAACCTGTTCAGTAGTCTGTTTGCTGGGTAAATTTGGGATCATAGTTGTGTGCACATGACTCTTTTTTTACAAACACACAATTGCACATACACAACTATGTGCGCGCGCGCACACACACACACACACACACACACACACACACACACACACACACACACAGAGAGAGAGAGAGAGAGAGAGAGAGAGAGAGAGAGAGAGAGAGAGAGAGAGAGAGAGAGAGAGATACAGTATTTGCATCTTACTTTTCTTCCTGTTCCCTTCAATGATTCACTAATAGCACCGTTTTCATGTTGATAACAGAAAAAGACATGTCTCTTTATGGGGTCATCTGATCATGTGAACAGATAGAAGCATAGAATAACAGAGTTGGAAGGGACCTTGTAGGTCATCTTGTCATCTAGTCCAACCCCCCACCCCACCCAAGCAGGAGACCCTACACCATTTCTGACAGATGGCTGTTCAATCTCTTCTTGAAAGCCTCCAGTGATGAAATTCCCACAACTTCCGAAGGCAAGCTGTTCCATTGGTTGATTGTTCTCACTGTCAGAAAATTTATCCTTATTTCTAGGTTGAATCTCTCCTTATTCAGTTTCCATCCATTATTCCTTGTCTTGCCTTCAGGTGCTTTGGAAAACAGGTCGACTCCCCTCGTCTCTGTGACAGCCCCTCAAATATTGGAACACTGCTATCATGTCACTTCTGGTCCTTCTCTTCAATAGACTATCCATGCCCAGTTCCTGCAACCGTTCTTCATATACCGTATTTTATCATCCAGTCTCTGAATCATCGTGATTATGATACGTTATTTCCTGCCAACGAAACTGGAGAAATAAATCATTTTCTAACAATTATGCTATTCTGTTGGCCTATTGGAAAAATTAGACTTGCAGTTCTGCAGATTTTTTTTTGTAACCAAAATCCCTGTGCCACGTTGCCCACTGAAAATGATGGTCATACAAACATATCCATATGTTAAATCGCTGCTCACTTACTTTGGGTCAGTTGGGCACATTTTGAGAAAATGTTGTGAGTGCTTTCAGAAAATGTCTGTTTGGCGACCTTTCCCAGTTGCAAAATGAGAGAACGGTTGCGAAGAACTGATTTACCAAAATGCTCCGAGCCTTTCCTTCTCTAACACATCTGTTGTGTGCATTGAAAAGCGCTGGCTTTATGCTTAAAAAAAAAGTTCCTGAGGACCATTAGGGCTTAGAAACACTTTTGGAATTAATATGATGGGAGAAAGCATGCATAGCTTAAAAATAGCTCCATTTTAGGCCATATGGAGGAGAGACAGGGTTTAAGGCTACAGCAGTCAGTAGGATTCCAAGCCAGTGCCCATCTGCTTCTACCATAAGGACACAGGGATGATGTTTTCCTTCTCTGAGGTTCTTGGTCAAATCCAGCTTATTTTTGAACTTAAGCTATCTTTGCTGAATTCTTTTCTATGACAGCCTGCATTCAGCTAATGGCTCCCTGCTGACTTTTTTTTCAGAAACCCAAACAAATGCTTTGCACTATTTTCGCTGAGAAGGAGAAACTGGGACTAAAGCCTACTATAGTTTTTCATAACAAGCATTCCCCTAAGCCACGCAGGTAGGACTAATGCATGTGAAGCCTGCATTAAAGGAAGTCTTTAAAACTTGGAAAGAACTGGAGGAGAAAGGGAAATAATATCCGTCAATAAAGGTAAACTTACATTAGCCCCAGCTAGGGAATACAGTGGCTCATGCAGTTAGGACACTGGGTTGACAACCAGCAAGCCTGTGTTCGAGACCCCGATAATGCTGCATAGTGGGGTGAGCTCCCATCATTTGCTCCAGCTCCTGCTGACGTAGCAGTTCAAAAGCGTGTCATTGCAAGTTAGATAGATAGGTGTCTATTTGTTTGCTTGCAATGACAAGTAGGACACATTAACAGGGAAGGAGTCCGCAACCGGGCACCCTCTGGGCAATAGTGATGTCACCGGCTTTCAACCCGGAAGCACCTTGCTTATGACATGAATGTGAGCAAACCTGGCTTCCCCCATTGTCTTTGCCTGTGGGAAGCTAGCTAGGGAAGTGACAAAGGGCGATCCCGGGACACTTCAAACCATAAATACATGCCACTTGCCAAGCACCTGAATTTTGATCATGTGACCGTGGGCATGCAGCAATGGTCATAAATGTGACAGCCAATTGTAGGTCATTTATTTCAATGGTGGTGTAACTTTGAAAGTTCACTAAATGAATGATTGCAAGACAAGGACTACCTGTGCATTAGAAAGGCATAGGTCTGTTTTGTTGAAAAGCGTGGCCGAAACAGATCTGTGCCTATCTAATGTATAGGTAGTCCTTGCCTTACAATCATTCGTTTAGTGAACTTTTGTTGAAAAGCATGGCTGCAGACTTTGTGCTTGAGGGTGGGGAAAAAAATGAAACTTTGATTTTGGGTTTTACTGATTGGATAGATTTGTTGTTATAGAAATGGCTAGTTTATACTATTATGTAAAAGGAAAAATGTTGAAATGAGAATAATATCTCATAGAGGCGATTTAGATCTTTTCTTGGAATTCAGACAGAAATAAAACCGAGATTAAAAGAATAATAGAAAATATTTTTTCAGTACAAAAACAATAAATCCTGAATAATTACATCTTTGCTAAGAAACACAACCGTTCAAGTCAACAGCTAAGGCAGAAGAGAATTAATGGTGGATAGGAATGCACACATGCACAAAGAACATCATATCACGTGTTCTGCTTATTGGAATGTACCATAATATTAGGATAGGGGTGCATCGCCCTGCATAGACATACAACTGACAATATTCACTACGTGACAAAAAAGGTGTGGTTTGATGTTACTGTTTTATTCTACTGAACCAGAGGGAGCTGGAGGTCAGTCAACATCTTTTTTTCTCCCCCCCTCCTTTTCTACATTTCTCCTTTCCCTTTTCCCTCCCTTATTTTCCCTACTCTTTGCTTTCCTACTTTTGTATTTTATATTATAAACTAATAAAAACTGTAAAGATGGAAAAGTGTGTCCCCATTGGACAGTTTCTATCCCAGGAAGCTGTGATGAGGCAGGTGGGGGATGCTATTCATCCATGTCCATAAAAATGCCTGAAAGTGTTCCTTTTCATGTTTGAGAATTTTTATTTTTCAACCAAGAAGCATATTTGAAAGAATTTATTTAGAGAGGATCTGTTCATCAGTGTGATATAACGCTCCAAAAATAGAACAGTATGGGGTGAATGTGACAAGAGAAGTCAGTGAAAGAAAGATTGACAAGGGCTGGGAGATGTAGAGGAAAAAAACACCAAGAAAGATAATTCGGTGTGTCCCTTGGCAGTTGGGCAGGGACTCCAAACGCTGTTGATTGCTCCTTCTAAGCTGTCACCTATTCTTAACTGTTCACACCATCTAGAGCAGAGTTGCTCTTAAACATTGAAAACTATTTCAGAAGCCTGGAAATTACCTGCAGGCTTTCTCAGCCAAATTAATCAGACATTACAATGGTACATGATTTATTTATAATTGGATGGACTATAGAAATGGGTTGATAGAAAGGGAGATGTCTTTTTTTCTTTTTAGCAGTTTATTTATGTATAGACCTTGCATATGAGATGAAAATGTTAGAGGGAGTTTATAACTGATATTCATCCAAATATGGAATTAAATTGCCTCATATAGAACAAAGCTGTAGCAACTCCCGAACAGGTCAATTTCTGTGTGCTAAAAACATGCTACTATGTGTAAGTAGAAATAGAGGAAAGTTTAATTCAACGTCAATTTTAATAACAGTTTACATAATCTTACATTTGCAAATTGTCAAGGGAAACTAGGTTGCATTTCAGAATGTGTACTTTTCTGAATTAATTAATAGCGAAAATAGTTTCAAATACATTAGATAAAGAATTAAGATAAAAATACATAGAAATATGTATATATTCAGAGATGAGAATGCAATTTTAATGATTTTTTTCCAGGTGATTAAAAATTAAATATATCTCAAGTTGATGTGGAAATTAGAAACACAGTCAAACAAAGAAACTCAGTGAAACCAAAATTGACTGATTCACCTTTACAGTATGTAAGGATGGCATTTGAATTAAATGGTTTTTAAAAAATTCTAATTCCTTGTACCATTTAATTCAAGACTTTTTATAATTTTCATCTCTCCACCTGTGCTTTTTGCTAAAGAAAGGGTCACATTCGGTTACTATTATACTTTCAATACAGGTTCTAACTTAAGGTGACCAGATTTTATTTTTTGTAAAGCGGGACACCATTGACTGGGTGGGTGGGTTCTAGGGGAGCAAGACGGGAGGGGGTCCGTCTCTCTTATCCTGCAGCTTTGTGCACTCCCCCAAACACCCCCCTTCATCGCAGCCAGGGGTGGGTTACTACTGGCGCAGGCTTACCTGTTCGTCGCCGCAGAGCCGAAGAAGCTGGTGGCATTTGTGGCGCTGGGCTTCCTCCGCCTGCTTTCCCCGGCCGCCAGGATGCCGCCATTTGTGTTCTTTTGCCCTCTGCGCATGCACAAAGTGTTCTGCTTGCACAGAGGGCAAAAGAACGCAAATGGCGGCTTCCTGGCGGCCAGGGAAAGCGGGCGAGGGAAGCCCCGCACTGCGAACGCCACCGGCTTCTTCGGCTCTGCGGCGACGAACAGGCAAGACCGCTGCTGCCCCTCTCACTGCCCTCCCTCCCCGCCTGGCAGGAGGAGGCAGGTGAGGCAGGAGGCAGAGGGGTGTGCAGGGCAAATTCAAATTAAAAAAGCGGGACTTTTTTGAAATGCCGCAGGACACGGGACAAATTATTAAAAAGCGGGACTGTCCCGCCAAAAGCGGGACGTCTGGTCACCTTATTCTAACTGTACCTGATAATGAAACTGAATGCATTTATGATCCATATTTGCTTATATTTCTCTTCTTGTCAGCTGCATTTGAAACGTTTGCCATCTGTGGACATGATTATAATCATAAAGATCAAGTAAGCATTTTCCACCTTTCTTTGCAGTCAGATTCCCCAGTCCAGAAAGGAGATTGTGTTGGTCTGGGACTAACACAACCCAAGGCTTCTCTGATGGTTAACTATTCTGTGGGAACACCTGAGTTCTGTCTTCCTATTATTTACCGGTAGCAGCAGAGTCAGGTGAACACATAAAAGCATTGTTTGGAATGTGATGAGTTTTGAAAGAATGTTAGACTACTACAATGGAATGAACATGTCACATGTTATACAAATCTTACATAGGCTTTCTAGATTCTGTATATTTTTTTACAAGTCTAGATTATTAAAATGTCCATCATGTTTTACTTTTGCTCCAGTATGGATTGGGGCTTAAATGAAAGCTAGGGCATTGTGAAGCATGCCAAGCTGCATAAAAATCAACAGACAGGATTTCTGGTTACTATGAGTAAAAACAGGAACATTCCTGGAGTGCTCCTAGTTATTCTTTGCCAGGATACATTGACTGAAGCTCCCGGTCTCAATCTCTCTGATAATACTGCCTTTGTAGTACAAAATGAGATGGCTAGAAAATAATCACACACACACACACACACAGACACACACACACACACACACACACACACACACACACACACACACGGCAAAGAAATTTGATTGTTGTCTACACTCCAAACTCTCAGTCTTGCGTCTCATTCCCAAGAGTGCAACTGCAAAGTCCCTGAATTATTGTAGTAAATAGTAAAATAACATTCTCCCCACCATGAACAAGCATGAAAGGTAAGATAAAGCCCTCCAAATGACAAACTTGACTTCCATTGGCTTCATGGACAGATCCATATAGCTTCCATAGCAATAATCTGGAGTGGATCGGTTACTGACGTTCCCAGGGGATTTTGGTTTTGTTTTTCTGCCTGGTCTGCATCCCAGGGATTTTCAAATGCCACTGCTTCAGGATTCAGGATTAACTTAGATGAGTGGATTCCTCAAGTAAAGCCTGAAAAAAGCTGAGCTTTTCACTAGCAGAGCACTTCTGGATAATTTTTGACGTGTGCCTAGCCCTATTGTATATTGTTTCTTGATGTGAGATTGCTAGAAGACTTCAGAGGTCTCCCCAGCTTTTTCACATATCTCTTGTTGATACCGCCTTTGAAAATTCAAAGGTTTTCCCATTAACATAAACACCAGACATTTTGAAAAAGTGAAGCATAAATTCTGCAGTCCTACATTTTGCAGCTAGCTTTGTAGCTGAACACGATAACGATAATGGAGGATTAACAGGGATTTGTTCAGGTTCTTTGGGTATAGTCACATTAGAGATTTGGAAATAGAATTCACAAGCTTACCTTCACTAAAATAGCAGCAGCGAACTGAAACACAGCATCAGTGGTTTAAAGCAAAACATTCTAAAACAATAATCATGTTGGAGAAGCCATTCAAAGTTGGATTCCTCACAAAAGGATATTTTTGAATAAACAGGTGAAATATTATACCTCATGATCAAGACAAATGACGAATATGATTAAAACTCAGTACATGTTTGATTATGTTATGAAGGGACAGATTGGGAACAGATTATTCTGGAGAAATTCTATCTATGTGCTTGCTAAAATTCAACGCCAACTTGATAGCCAATTTAGGAGCTGAGGTGGCGCAGTGGTTAAAGTGCAGCAAAGTTGACTCCGCCTTCCATCCTTCTGAGGTCGGTAAAATGAGGACCCAGATTGTTGGGGGCAATATGCTGAACTCTGTAAACCGCTTAGAGAGGGCTGTAAAGCACTATGTATATAAGTCTAAGTGCTATTGCTATTGCTATAGCACACAGCACACAGCACTAGCAATAGCACTTAGACATATACGCTGCTTCATAGTGCTTTACAGCTCTCTCTAAGCAGTTTACAGAGTCAGCATATTGCCCCCAATGATCTGAGTCCTCATTTTACTGACCTTGAAGGGATGGAAGTATTAGTCAACCTTGAACCAGTCAGGATCAAATTGCTGGCAGTTGACAGAATTAGGCTGCAATGCTCCATTTTAACCACTGAGCCATCATGGCCCATAATTATATACCATGTATTAAGTTAGCCGATTTTAATGGGATATAAACCATGCCTAAGCAATGGTAGTGAAATGATTATGTATTATGTATTTTTGTTTATCCATGCAACCACTACTTTGTCTCCTTCCCTGTTCCCTGCGGTAAAGAATAGGGGACTCATGCAAGAATCCAATTCTCTTTAAAAAAATGCTTATGAATGTGAGTTCGACTCAATGGTTCTTCCTAATTCTTAACAATTAAGTCAGGAATGGGCCATGATAGCACTACTGGCCCCAAGAGGCTCCCCAGAATCCATGCTGCAATCCCCAGTACTCTAAAATCGCAAAGCCAGAATATGATAGCAAGAGAGCTGGTATTCAGCAACATGCGGGGTTTTTTCCCCTTTTCATTTATTTTTCAAAAATTAAAGTTCAAATGGAAATGGGAATCAAACTGCTTCCATTTCCTCTCTTACCCTCCTCTCCAAGCAATTGCTCCCCCCCCCCAAGATTGTCATTTAACACTGAAAATAAATGTCAACATTTTGGCTGTTTTTCACATTCTGGAAAGGATAAGAGTGGAAATGGAAGTGGCCTTATGCTCCCACTTTTGCTCTTTAAATTCTCCCAGACACAATCCTCTTTCCCACCTCAAATTCGCTTCACTTCTTTGTATGACATCGTCATGGTCTCCTGTGATCCCCAAGAAAGTGAATTGCTCTCCTTGCACTGAGATCTGCCCAAGGCTGAAGTATGCGTTGATGAATTCAATCCTATCAAATCTCATATAACCATCTTTAAGAGAGCTTTTATTGATATACTTGTATAACAACAAAGAATTCACGTTAGTTCCTTAGGAAATGGGGGGGAAAAATAAGAACAAAGCAACGTATTCTAGTCATTGTTCTTCCATTACAAATGCAAAGTAAAACATAAAAAGGAAGAGACACAAAGCAACAAAACAAAACAATGTTGGCAATGGAAGTGCAGCAAGCGAACAGCAAAAAAAGAATTTATAACTGAGGCTTGGATAGAGCAAAGAATGGCGGATGGTTTTGAATGATTTTTGGAAAGGCTGTGTAGCTGTTCAGGTAAGTTTAACAGATTAACAGAGTTGGAAGGGACCTTGTAGGTCCTCTAGTCGCAAGTTGCAGTGGGCTCATCTTATCAGATTCAATTAAGGGATCTCCAAAGAAATAGTAGAACAGGTGAATGAGACGTTGTACTCACCTGAGACGTCCATTCTCGTCCGGTGGAGCTAGCCGCCAAGATTGGCACAGCCTTCCAGCCAATCAAGACTGAGTCTGGAAAAGTATAAATAGTGGCTCTAGGCCCTGGTTCCCCCTCTTTTGACGAGGAACGACTGCCAGACTCGATGTGCCCAAACAACTGCAACAACTTTATTGATCATATAGGTTAATATAACAAACCAACCCTGCAAAGCAGTACTCCTAATTACCTAAACTAACTACCTAAGATTTGAGAATGCATTTTATGAACTAGGGCCTAAATACCTAATGACTCATAGTAACAACCTTCGTCCAGCCAGAGACACAGGGAGGGACTTGGCGGCTAGCTCCACCGGACGAGAATGGACGTCTCAGGTGAGTACAACGTCTCATTCTCCATCCTGGGTGGAGCTAGCCGCCAAGATTGGGACATACCAAAGTACTTCAGTCCCCAGGGAGGGCAACCTGATTCTGGCTGGGACCACCACCCTCCAAAGTTACCTGTTCCAGCACTCTTCGCCCAAAGTCAGCCTCCTGGGAGGCGAAAGCGTCCAATCTGTAGTGCCGGACAAATGGTGTTGGAGAAGCCCAAGTGGCCGCTCGGCAAATCTCCTCAATGGAGGCCCTGGTGTTCCAGGCCGCAGTGGTGGCTGCACTGCGTGTGGAATGGGCCGTAATTCTGGTGGGTCGTGGCAATGAAAGTTGTTCATAGGCAACGGTAATGACAGTGCGAATCCACCGACCCACCATGACAGAGGAAGCTTTCCTCCCCAAAGAAGTGTTGTGGAAAGAGACAAACAAGGCCTCGGTTTTGCGAATGGCAGAGGTCCTTTGAATGTAAATGTCCAGTGCCCGCCTCACGTCCAGGAGGTGCCACTGCTTTTCAATGTCAGAAGATGGAGTGGGGTAGAAGGAGGGTAATACAATCTCCTGGGCCCGGTGGAAATATGAGTTCACCTTTGGGAGAAAGGTGGGGTCCAAACGCAAGACCACCCTGTCCTGGTGGAAAACACAAAGGTCACCCCTAACAGAAAGGGCCGCCAGTTCAGAGATGCGGCGGGCAGAAGTAACCGCCACCAGGAAGACTACTTTGTATGACAGGTGGGCTAGGGAAATGGACTCCAAGGGTTCAAAAACACCCCCCGTGAGTGCTGATAACACCTTGGTCAAATCCCAGGTGGGGTACCTGTGTACCACTGGGGGGCATCGATTGACAGCCCCCTTCAGGAATCTGGAGATCAGGGGATGGGCTGAGAGAGTCCCCAGAGACGGACAGGATAGGACCGTTGACAGGGCAGCTACCTGACGTCTGAGAGTGCTAGGGGAAAGTCCCTTGGCCAGCCCCTGGCGGAGAAATTGCAGTACATTTATTATTGACAGATCTAATGGGGAATGTCCTTCCCTGGCACACCAGGAGCAGAAAGCCTTCCAGGAGGCAGTGTAGATCCTTTGGGTGGACGGCCTGCTGGAGTCCAACAAGACCTCCAAGACGTCCTCTGGGATCCGGCGACTCCTCAGAGTGAGCCGCTCAAGTGCCAGGCGGTCAGTTGCAGCCACTGAGGTTCTGGATGCTGCACTGACCCCTGCACAAGCGACCACTCTGTCGGAGGGATCCTCCAAGGGGGGGAGATCGACAGGGAGACTAGGTCGGAGTACCACGCTCTCCTTGGCCAGTTGGGTGCCAGAAGGACCATCTTGGCTCTCTCCTCCAGCAATTTCCGGATGACCTGCGGAATGATGGGGGTCGGGGGAAAGGCATAAAGCAACCCTCGGGGCCACTGACAGCGAAGGGCATCCGTCCCTTCCGCCCCCTGTGTTCGGTATCTAGACATGAACCTGGGCAACTGAGCATTGCCGGGAGTGGCGAATAGATCTATCACTGGCTGACCAAATTGACCCACGAGCTGATTAAATAGATCAGGGTGCAGGCTCCATTCTGAATTGTCTATTTGGTTTCGGCTGAGCCAGTCTGCCGTGTCATTATCGGTCCCCGAAATATGCTCAGCTTCTAGTGACAACAGGTGGCGTTCAGCCCAGAGGCCTAGCTGCATGGCCTCAGTCATCAATTGACCAGACATGGTCCCCCCTTGCCTATTAATGTGGGCCTTGGTGGCCACATTGTCCGTGAGGACCAGGACGTGTGAATTTTCTATAAGAGTCCGAAATTGTTGCAGGGCAAGGAAGACGGCTCTTAACTCTAGTATGTTAATACTGAGGGTCGCCTCAGATGGTGACCATGTGCCCTGCGCCACTAGTGAGTTTGCATGGGCCCCCCACCCTGACAAGCTAGCATCCGTAGTAACCACAATTTGTTGTGGGGGGAGGAAACAAGTGCCCCTGTGGACCGCAGACGTGGTCCACCATGTCAGTGAATCCCTGACCGAGGCCTGAAGCCTCACTCTGGTGGGGGCATTGGCTCTGCCCTGACGCTGGTAGGGGAGAAGGAGCCATTGGAGGTTCCTGGAGTGTAGATGTGCCCATAGGACTATATGTATAGCAGAAATCATCTTGCCCAGGAGGGAGGACAGTTGGTTCAGTGGGACTGAATTTTGCCTCAGAACTTGCTGGGTTAATTCCAATAGACTGTCTCTCCGTTCCTGGGAAAGGTACACCTTACACTCCAGGGAATCAATGATCGCCCCCAAATGGACGATCCTGGTAGAAGGGTTCAGCTGGCTCTTGGGTCGATTGACCAAGAAGCCAAGGTGGTCCAGGGTGTTAAGCACTACCTGAACATCTCTCTCAGCCTGAGAAGGAGAGGCTGAGGAGATGAGAATATCGTCCAGGTAGCACTGGATCCTGATGGGGATGGACCTGAGGTGAGCGGTCAATGCCGCTAGGACTTTAGTGAAAACCCTTGGCGCTGAAGACAGGCCAAAGGGGAGCGCCCCATATTCATAATGCACCCCTGCATAGCAAAACCGCAAGTACTGGCGGTGAGATGGCCGAATTGGAATGTGGAGGTAAACCTCCGAGAGATCTATGGATGACAGTAGATCTCCCTTCCTAATACTTGCCAGAATTGAATGCAGGGTGTGCATTTTGAATTTCTTGTGGACTATGTACTTGTTGAGGCGCTTAAGGTCCAATATTGCTCTCCACCCTCCCGAGGATTTGGGCACTACAAATAAAATGGAGTAGAAGCCCTGCCCCTGTTGGTCCTCAGGCACCGGTTGGATGGCTCGAATTTCCAACAGGTGCTGGATGGCCTGATTCATGAGGACCCTTTTTTGTGGATTTGAAGACAGAGGGCAACGAAGGAAGAACCTCGGGGGGGTGGAGAGAAATTCAAGAGAAAGACCTGATTTCAGGGTTCGGCAAACCCATGCGTCATTGGTGATTTCCTCCCATCGGCTGGCATAGAGTGCCAGACGACCCCCTATGGGAGGATCGGGCGGAGATCTATTTATTCCGGCGGAAGGAGCGACCGCCGGCCCCTCTAAAGGGCCGTTTGAATTGGTTGCCCCGGTAAGGTCGGTCAGAAGAGGATTTCTGACGTGCCCCATATTGGCCCTGGGACTGCCCTTGGAAGTTAGACTGGGAAGTACTGTGGGCTCTATTCTGACCTTGGTAACCCCCTCGGTAGTTCCTCCTGGGGAAGGAGGTTGGACGGAAGGGGGCCTTTCGGCTACCTGTGGGAAGGACTTTCTTTTTGTCCTTCGTCTCTACCAGGATGCGATTGAGTGGCTCACCGAAGAGACCCTGGCTCGCCACGGGCCTGGCGGCCAGCTTCCATTTATACTTTACATCTGTTGACCAGGTGCGCAACCAAGCCATGCGCCTGGCCACCACTGAGGATGCCATGGCTCGTGCTGCGAAGCGTGCCGATTGTAGGGTGGCATCCAATGTAAATTGGGCTGCAGCCAGGAGCTTATTGATGTCCTGGTGGGCCCGGAGGTCAGATGGTGGCAGGTGGTCCTGGAGCGCGTAGAGCCACTTAACGGTCGTTCGACAGAAGAAAGAGGTGGTGGAGGAAGCCCTCAGTGTCCATGCGGCCGCCTGGTGCGTCCTCTGGAGCGTCGCCTCCGTTTTGCAGTCCTCGGCCCGGAGAAGGTCTTCAGGTTCCCCCGGCATCTGGCCATTTGAGAATAAGGCTAGGACCGGGCTGTCTACTGGAGGCACTGTAAGGTGTTGAGCCAAAGCAGAGTCAACATTATAAAAGCATTTATCGGTTACATTGGATATGGACCCGGATGTTGGGTTCCGCCATTGCTTTAGAACCTCCTCTACAAAAAGTTTTGGAGCCGGGACAACGTCTGTCTGTGATGCCGTAGGCTCGAACATGGGGTCAGGTTCTGGGGTCGGCTCAGAGGCCCCTGCAGGCGCGACCAAGTTGGCCATGGTTTTTGCCTTATGTAAAAGGGATCTAAAAAGGGCAGGTTGGAAGAGGGTAGAGGAAACCACTGGTTCAGGTCCAAGGTCCTCGTCATCTGACATGGCCAACTCTGGGAGGGCGATCCCCAGGTCCTCCTCCTGATCAGACTCATCGGGGTGGATGACCAAGGGGTCATCGACCTCATCCTCATCCTCCTCCTCACCCTCAGGCTCGGAGGAGACAGGATCAGTCAAGGGGTGTTCTTGTGGAGGGTTAACAGAAGTTGACTGCTTGTTAGACACCCCAGTCATGGCCCTGATGCCTGCCTCTATGCCCTGTCTGATGGCCATGTCAATCCTGTCCTGTAGTTGTTTAGACTGAAAAGGGTCCTTGGTGGAGCCTTTAGTGGCGACTTGCCCCCTGCGGCCACCCTTGGGGCCCCATACGTCCGCCCTTGATTTTTGAAGATTGGCATTGTCAATGGACACATTATCGGGGGACTGAGGCCGCTGGAGCCTGGGTGTGGAAACCCTGTCCTGTCTGCTGGCCGCTCTGTCCCCTGACTCCGGGATTTGCCTATTCCTGGGGACCTGTCCCTGGTGCAAGGGTCTGGCGATTGGGAGCGGATGGGGGACCGATCCCTTGCCGCTGATGGAGAGGCCGCTCTGAGCGGGTCAGATGGGTCAGAGTGAGGCCTTGCAGTCTTGGACTTGGCCTTGCCTGATCTATGGCTTCTGTCAGTCATACTGATGAAGCAGGCTTTTAAATTGAAAAGGAGGAGAAAAAATTAAAAAAATAAAAAATAATAATAATAATTTTTTTGTCCAAAATGGCCCCTGTCAGAGGACACACCCAAAATGGCCGCCCTGACTGAGGAGAACAGTGAGGTCTACACCAATTGTCCTGGACACACCCCACTCTCAAAATGGCCGCCGATGTAATTAGGGCAACCAAAATGGCCGCCGGCCATGAGGCAGAGGAGTTGCTGCAGAAAAAAAGACAACGGCCGCTGTCTGAGGAGGCTTGCCTGTCAGGTGAGGAAGCGAGGCTGCGTCCAGAAGGCGATCCCTGCGAGGGAGAATCCGCTCTCGGTCTGCTCAGCCTCCCTGAGGCAGTCGCGGCACTTCAAAGGGTCCTGGGTGACGCCGGCTGTCAATTAAGCTGCCGACGGCCAGCTGGAGCCTCGGCGTCGACCGCTTGCGCGAGTCGGGCCTGGCAGTCTCTTAAAAGGATCGTTGGAGGCTCGGAGGGGCGCGGAAAGGCTTGCGACAATCCGGCCACACTCCCAATGCAACAAGTCCACCACAGTTTTTAAGAGCCTCGCTCTCAGTTCCGGATGGCTTGCGCGAATCCGGGTGGGAGGCAGGCGAGGCTAACGGCTCTTCCGATCCCTTTGAAGTGTTTTTGTAAAAATCAGCTGTAGATCGGAAGGCTCGTGGGCGGTCCGGGCGGCTTGCGCGAGTCCGGCTGAAGTGTCAGAGACCGATAATAATAAAAAGAGGGCAAGAAAAATAAAGGAAAAAATTGCAGCCTCAGCTCGTGTGTGTTGGTTCTGTGGCACTTGCCAACGAGCAGAGAGGCTGCTAGCTGCCCCTGGTCTCAATGTGAGGCACTAAAGGTGCCAGGCCTCGCCTGATGCCCAGGCATGCGGTGGGCCCACCGCCGGCCCCTGATTATGGGGCCCTTTCCCACTCCCTCTGCAGCCGGTTCGGTTGGAATTAGGCAATCAAAAAGAGTCAATTTTATGATAAAATATATAATAAAATATATAATAAAAGAAGGTTTGCACTGGGCCTTCGGCTGGAGGGGCGAGCAGCAGTTGGACTTGCGGCCAACTGCCTTCACCCAGGGTCAGTGGACTCTAAGGACAGGGAAAGAAAAGGGAGTATGGATTAAAGATATCCAAAAAAAGGAAAGACTTACAGTATTAATTGCAGTATAGATGGGAAAAGGGCACTAGTCGTTTGGCTAAGACTGAGTCAAAAGAGGGGGAACCAGGGCCTAGAGCCACTATTTATACTTTTCCAGACTCAGTCTTGATTGGCTGGAAGGCTGTGCCAATCTTGGCGGCTAGCTCCACCCAGGATGGAGAATATATTACATTGGCTTTGGCCTTACCAAAAAAAAGGAGACCACCTAGAAAACTAATAAAGTGATGGAAGAAATACAAAGGAAAAAAATATTACAGTATTCCAAAGTCTACCCATTAGCTGGGAAAATTCTCACTTGACTGGATTAGTTCATGACCAGAGGTACTAATGAAGCCAATAAGTCAAATGCCTTGTTTTGTTGGCAAACACCTAGGAATTCAGCAAAGCACCCAGACTAAATGAAGATTAGTGCTATCCTTTTTCAAGGAAAAACAAAATATTTCCTTGGTAATTAGATTAGCAATGGGAGACTATGTGAACAATGCATACAGATTATCCTCTGAATCCCCAAGACTACCAGATTTTTCTTTTTAAAGACTGCCTAATTTCACAAACAAGGAGGAGATTGATATTTTTAAAAGCCAAGTTTCATACTTTGGCTAAGTCCAACATACTTATACATATGCAAACTATAATGTAAAAACAGGATGACCTTGAACATTTCCCCCTCTGGCTGAAAATAAATAAAGTGTACTGCACAACATCTTCAACTCTAAATTTTTCATTTTTTAAATTGCGGATAAATATTAGCTAGAGAAATAAATGCTGAGTTGCTCATTATAGTTTCCTTATTGCATATTAGAAGAACTAGTCTCAGTATCTTCCAGAAAGCATACTTTACAAAAAAAGTATTCTGCTTCATGTTCTTATCAACATACTTTTCCCTATTTCCAAGATAGGACTTGTAGAAATCAGGAGTGTCCAATCTGCTTTGGGTCATGGATATCACTTAGCTTGTGGTTGCATTCCAAAAATAGAGGGAGCTGGAGAAAAAATAAAAAGAGTGGGGGGGGGGCTTTGGAAATAAAAGCACCGCAAGAGAGAAGGAGAAAGGCATGCTCTGGATTCTGGACTCCAAGCCTTCCCTGAGCTGGGAAGCCCTCCTCGTTCTCATTCTTCCCAATCCCTTCCCTTCTAAATCCCGGATCCTTCTTCCCCCCTTCCCCCCTCACTTCCTTTTGCTTTCAGGGTGGGAGGGAAAACCAAATAAAAATGGGAAGGACAGAAAATGGTGCGTGGCTGCAAAACAGGAGAAGGGCATTTTTCAGCCACTTTCTGGGACTGAAAAGTTGAGGGGACCCAAGCAGGAGTGGGTTCTAACTTACCTCGCTGCCGGTTCGCTTCCTCAAGATGGCGACCACATGCACAGTGCCAGAAACTCAGCTTCTGCACATGCTCAGAAGAAAAATAAAATTAAAATTAAAAAAAATAAAATTAAAAGAAATTTAAAAAAAAGAAAGCCGAAAACAAGATGGCGACTGCATGCACAGTGCCGGAAACTTGGCTTCTGCTCATGCTCAGAAGAAAAAATTAAAAAAAAAAATCGGGGAAAATAATCGGGGAAAAAAAAGAGATGGTGGCGCCCATGGACCAGCACCGACCGATCCGGTTCGGTGACATCATTGTGACATCACCAGCAGGTCACTACCAGTTCGGACGAACTGGTCCAAATCGGGAGGAACCCACCCCTGTCTAGAGAGTAAAGGTTTTATCTATTTTAAAAAGCAAACAAAAAAAAAAAAGAAAAAGGGTTGGCATTTCTATGTGAAAACTTCAGCCTAGAACAGCATCTTTAAATGAATGAATTGTATTTATTACTCAAACTGCAAATAACATATTGAGAATCTATCCATTTAATTTCACATCACCTGGACTTTGATTATAGACAAACTATTTTAGAGCTAAGTTAGACTCATTAAACTGCATACAAGTGAACTGTCAATAACTCTAGGTCACTCTCAACAATAAAAATAAATAAATTACAATAAAAGCAATAAAAGATAAAAGTAAAAGATAACAAGTGTATCCAGGACTATACAGACCCCAATGAATTTGTTTATCAGAATAGTTGAAAGTTCTATGTGATTTAATATAATGAAAAGTAGTGAAATAAAAACTATTGTTTGACTATTTATGTGCTAGAAAAATGCCTGGAACGCCCTTCATAATAATTTCTCTGTTTTCTAACTCATTAGCAAAAATGGCAGTTGAACAAGTTCTAGGAATATTACAAGACTGTTAGCTTTCATTCCTTGCTTTCCCTTCTTAATCTAATTCTAAAACATATAAAACATCATTTGGGGTCTTATACTGAGATAAAGCCTAAAAGTGAATAGTACAACTGCAAGTTATTGCAGTTCTAAACTCCAGATTGAAAGAATGTTTGTAGTCCTATATGCTTTACTTATTAACAGACTGACCGAATCCAGCACAAAATTATGGCAGATGAAAACAGAATTGTTAACTTTTGACCCAATCCTAGGTTGACCTTTAGAAAACTGAAATACCTCACATTTGCCTTTTCTATTTTCATTTTATTGTAATAAAATTAATTTCTTTTTTCTAGTATACTTAGATCAGTGATGGCGAACCTATGGCACGTGTGCCACAGGTGGCACGCAGAGCCATATCTGCCAGCACGCAAGCCGTTTCCCTAGCTCAGCTCCAGCTTGCATGTGCATGCCGGCCAGCTGATTTTCGGCTTGCACGGAGGCTCTAGGAGGGTGTTTTCGGCTTCCGGAGGGCCTCGGAGGGAGGCGTTTTCACCCTCCCCAGGCTTCAGGGAAGCCTCTGGAGCATGGGGAGGGCAAAAAACGGGCCTACCAGGCCCACCAGAAGTTGGGAAATTGGCCATTTCCGGCCTTCAGAAGGCCTCCGGGGTGGGTGGGTGGAAGGGGAGGCCATTTTCACTCTCCCCAGGGATTGAATTATGGGTGTGGGCACTCGCGCATGTGCGATACCGCGCGCGCACGCGCTTTCGGCACCTGAGGAAAAAAAGGTTCGCCATCACTGACTTAGATGAACATCTTTTGAGAAATGGTTTATGTAACATATCCCCACATTGGGTGAGGTTGAAATCCATACATATTTTGTTGCTAAGTTTGGAAACACTGCTTTAGGAACACAGGAATAATACTTTTGCGTGGAAATCACATTACAGAAATAGTGACAGGCATGGCTGGCTTTGTCACAACTTGAGATGTGCATTTATTGATCTACTTATTGATTTCCCACCTTTATTAATTTTACAAATAACTCATGGTGGCAAACATATTCAACAAACCTTCTACTTCTATTTTCCCCACCACAACAATAACCCTGTGAGGTGGACTGGGCTGAAAGAGTGACCGACCAAGGTTACCTTGCCAGTTTTCATATGTTGGAAGAAATATCCATCTGGTTCAGTTCCAAGCCAGGAGAAAGACACTGGAAACATGGAGGCTGATTGGAAAGATGGTTTAATGGTGAAGCAGAACCGCCAAGCACATGGGTTCTTGGCAGTGACCACATGGAGTTGAGAGTGGGGGGTATTTATACCTTCTCTTGGGCTTTGCACTTGAACTTCCTGTTCCTGTGCGAGAACATGTATTCTATTGGCTGTTGTCAGATTCCCATGGGGCCATGTACTAGGAGTTTGTCTGAGCTAAGTTTGGTTGAAGTTTGCTGGGGGTGGTGCAACTGAGATGATGCAATGAAGCAGCTTGTGTTCTGAAAGGGTGTTGGGCAATTCCTATTGTGGCAGAGGGCTAATCCTACCTTTGTTAGATCTTGGGTGAGGGTATTTGCTTATGAATAGAGCTGGCTATCTCTTTATCTCTTAAGTGCTGACATCTGCTGAGGGCTATTAAGAAAGGTGAGGGCTGCTTTCCAACAGCATGTTTCTCCATTTCTTATCCGGGGAAATATAATATTCTGCCTTTTTAATATTTCTCAAAATATTTCATTCTAGGAGTGGGGTGGGTGCTAACTTTCTACACATCGATAAGGAGAACTACAACTCATAGTCTCCTGCTTTTAGCCTGGTGCCTTAACCATAAGAGTTAAGGCACCAGGTAGCATGCATTTCCTTTATGCATGATGGGGAGTTGTCATCTATTATGATTTGGTGGCACAAATATATGGTACATTTTCCCGGCAGTATAATTCCCGGATTGACTTCATCAGTGCTATGCATTAAAAAAAAGTGCTGGTTTTCGACTAGCAAGATCTGGCTTGTAGTTCATCTCAAGGTCATAAATATAATGGATCTCACAGACTCAGTGCTGTCACCAGGGAAGCAAAGCTGCTGTGATGAAGCTATCACACTTCATTATAGGTGGAGAGCTGCTAGGAGACAGCTTGATTTCAGCTTGTGCCAGCAATTGAATTCTCTGTCCCGTAAAAAAAGATGTCCCTTAAATTGTAATGGTTATGTCCCCTCCTCAATCATCTTGAAAAGCATATTTCTAATTTAGAGATGACAACTTTAAATGGAAAAGGGTGGTGGTGGCGGATGCTTTTCCTATGCACATTATCCTTGTAGGTGTTTGTTTGTTTTTTTAAAAAAGAAAATTATGATTATTTTTGTCTGTCTCTCAGCCTTTTTCAATCACATGTTTTCACATGGTGTGGGGTGGGGAGAAAAGAATCACTTCTCTGGTGATACAAATTTGTCTCAGCATTAGAGAATAATTGGGTGCTAGAAATCTGTGGCTGAAGGACTTTTGTCTTGCTAATTTTCGTGTTAGCAGCATTGCACTGTGCTTCTATTATCAGCTCTTGCATCTTTATGTGATGGTGATGTAAACATCGATACATTAATATCATCAAAGAGGACAAAGTGAAATGAAACGCTAGCGAATATCAGGGCAAAGCATTGACAGTTCTCTCATTCAGCCCTCGACAGAATAGAAATAATGGATTATTGAGCTCATAACTGTGGCTCCATTTGTGGCTCAAATATTATTCTCTTAACCTATGAGCACGCTGTGATTCTGTTACTACCTCCACCAAGGGGTTTGATATGCACAATGAAAATGTCAATGCTTGGCCTTCATTTTTATTTTATTTTGCTTCATTTTCCTGTTCAGCTGGATATTTACTCAGGAGACAGGAAAAAAAATATTCTTAACCTGAAGCTAGTCCATAGGGATAGTCCATGATAGCCACTTTCATCTGCTTCATTACATCCTTCCGTTGATGAATAGAATAAAATATGAGCAGGGATTTGGCTACGTTGAATGCTGCCATCTCCCCAGTTAAATGTTAGGACATTGCTGGTTGGAAACAAAGTGCACAAAAACTCCAACAAACTCCTGTTCAGAACAACTGCAGAAAAAGGGAGTAGCTGCATGTAAAGGAAACATCTGAAAGTAATAGCTGAACTAATTCTTAGCTGTCATTGTTTGACAGGTACTCTATTTTAGAATTCACTCCACTTAAATGATCCATTTGCAAAGTGTGGTGCTTCTTCATGTTTTACTGCTGATTAACTTGCGTAATTTTCACAAAATGGGTCCTTAAAGTGGCAAAGGGGTTACTGATGCACAGTATAATTTATGTAAGCAATATCTCTATATTTGGAGATGGATAAGAACCTCGAAAGGACAGCATTTTCTTTATGGGACAATTTATTTATTTGTGCAATTTATCTACAGTTTATCTATGTCCCCACAGAGGAGTGGGTTACAGATGTAATTTAGGTAATTTATGAAATCTTCACATGAACATACCTCTCATTTAAAAATAATAATAATCAAGGAACATCCACTGAGTGGGAGGGGTGGGCACAAAAGGGCAGAATGACAAAGCGAAAGGAGAGGAGCATATGGTGTGTAATATCACATTCTACTTCTGTCATGCGGATGAAAGCAGCAATATGCAGTACTATGGATGCCAATGAAACTGGAGTAAGACTACTATCTTGGGTGCCTTGGCTGAGAGTGATGTGAAGGAGAAAAAACTTTCAGGTGAATTGATTGTGGGAAGAGATGTCCCTACAGTCTTGCCATGCAGATTGTTGTGCAGGCTAAGTTTATCTTTAGATATTTGTAGCTAGTCAGTAGTCATATACCACCTACCTCCATAGCTGCTTTTTATGAGCTCCTTCCCTTCTACCTAATAATTCCATTTTTTAAAATTTGCAATCAATGCTTTAGATTGCAAATCTAGGTTCTGAGGGCAACACCCTAAGAACCCTAGAATATTTCAGACAGAGAGAGTGGTAAAAAGAAAGAAATTTGATACAGGATCCTCTCCTGGGCTACTCCCAATTTTGAATGGATTCTGTCTTGAATTGGAACTCTAATGCCAGAAAGAATCAAAGGAAGGCTTTCCGTGGGTGACCAGAAGTCAGCTTGTCAGTGCACATAATTGAAAGTTTATCTTTCCCCCCAGTGTACCATCGCTCCATCCTGTTATCTCAGAAGCCCTGAGCCTGGCAGAAAAATAATCCATCCCTTAAAACCTCAAGTAGCCAGAAAAAGGTCAGAGAGGTGAAATCACTAATGCCTCCCTCGTTTTCTGAGCTGAACTTTTTGAGTATGTTGGAATCTCCAATTAGAAATCAACAGCACCTAGTTTAACTTGCCCATTCCAAGTAGGCTGAATGAATGGAACCCATTAGAACTACCATTCCAAAATGTGCTCTGGAACTTTAGATGCTGCAATTGCAAAATGCAGAAACAAGGATCTGGAGCAAAAGCAAAAATATGGAGCACATCATTCTTCTGGATTTGCATCAGTTTCTGGGCACAATTTCAATTGCTGTAAAGATGTAAACAACTGTGACACCTTAATGAACATCTCGTATATCTCTTATTTGTACATTAACTGAGATATAAAGAGTACTCATACTGTGAAATTCCCTCTCCTTGGAGGGAATTTCTGCCTCCAAGGAGGTGGTGCAGTGGTTAAAAGCAGCACTGCAACCTACTTCAGTGACTGCTAGTTCAGCAGTTCAGCTGTTCAAATCACACCAGGCTCAAGGTTGACTCAGCTTTCCATCCTTCCAAGGTTGATAAAAATGAGGACCCAGATTGTTGGGGGCAATATGCTGAACTCTGTAAACCGCTTAGAGAGGGCTGTAAAGCACTATGAAGCGGTATATAAATCTAAGTGCTATTGCTAAATCCATCTATTTTTTTTCTGGAGTGGCATTCCAAATTATTTCTTTGACCTGCTTGCATCCTGAATGTATCTACTTTATTTCTATTTTTGCAATTGTTTTCCATCATGTAGTTTTAAAATGTCATGTATTTTACAGTTCATACTCATATTAGATATCTTCCAGCCAGAGGACAAGGTATATCTTGTCGTTATTGGTCCCTTCAAGTCATTCTTCACTCTTGGTGACTTACAGGGTCAACGTCCATGTCGTTTTCTTGGCAGCATTTTTGTTATGATTTGCCAGTGCTTCTTTCCTAGGGTTGAGAGAGGAGAGACTGTCCCAAAATCAACCAGACAGTCCCAAAAGGCAGAACTGGAACTCATGTTTTCCCGCTTTCTAGCCTGGGGCATTTAACCACAACACCAAATTGGCTCTCATAGTGTTATTAAAATTACTTTCCATCTCTTGTGTTTCCGAAGAGATGCTTTAGGTAGCTAAAATCTATCTCAATTGTTTTGAAACATCATCTGGGATGGCTCTCTTTTCTGTGTTAGTAATGTCACATTTCTTTTTTTTAAAAAAAGAGGAAAACACCTTTGTCCATTTCGCAAGGTTAAAGAAAGCTGAGAAGAAGTATTTCCCAAAGGCAAAAAAAAATACATTCCCTATACTCTATAAATGAAAGCAGACACATGCACACCCAGCACCTAATGGGAGAAGAAAATTTCTGGGATTTTGCTGCTGATAAATTCCTCTTTATTAATAAGATAATAAAAGGGGAGAGGGGAGATGGAAAGACAGAGGAATGCCTTCATTTTTACCTTCTTTTATTTTCTATGTTAGTAATTTAATAACTAAGTCTATTTTGGTTTGGATTCAGACAAATTTAATGGACATCTAGTCAATCTTCAGTTCATCCCTCTTGGCCCAATATTTCAGAATTTGATTTATCTCTTGGCTAAATAGGCGGTGACATTTCCTAATCATCCGGATATTTTCTTATAAAGTAAGAAATCCATTCAAATTAGCTTTTTAAAATGTGATGTGTCTACTTTAACACAATGGGAATTATTTCAGATAAAACAAAAGCATGAAGCAAGCCAAACAAAGAAACAACACACACACATATACAAACACTCAAACAAGAGAAAAAGCAAAACATACAGGCCTGCAAACAAACACATAGAATGTAGTCCATATTATTGGTATGGAAAATAAGAGAAGCATCACTTCCAGATGACGAAGCAGACTTGCTGATATAAAATGGAAGACAAAAGTTTGAATATAATTTTGAGACTCCAGTCTGTCACATATGATCAATGTAAATTTGCACACTTACCTAGGATCAATGCAATGCGCGCAAGCCCCTCCCCATGTGCTCCACCCCCATGCATGCATGTGTGACACATGTGCCCCACCCCATGTACATGCATGTGTGACCCCCTGCATGCACCCCACCCCCTGCGCATGCACCCCCGGCATGTGCACTCTGCCCCTGCGCATGTACAGCAGAGACCTGAAAACCAACTGGTCGGCGGAAGGAATGGAGCTGAACTGGGGTGACGGCTTGCGTGCTCGCAAAGAGGGCTCTGCGTGCCACCTGTGGCACACATGCCATAGGTTCGCCATCACGGCTCTAGGCTGATTCCTCTTTTGACTCTGCCCCCAGGTTCTGATACTTCTTTTCCTATACTTCCCCTCCCATTTGTTCACTGATCAGTTAACAAGCTTCCACACTTGCTTTGCAGTTCAGAAGGATAAGAGTGTAAAAAATGGAAACCTATTTGTGAAATTGATGGCAAAGAGCAGGGTGGAGGTGAAATACAAGATGAAACTGATAAAAATTGAGAACTAAAAGCCTGCTATCAAGGCAACGGTATATATGTCACAAGTAAAATACAGAAATTGTGCTATAAATATATATGCTTAGTAATTTCATGGAACAATTTTATTCATAATAAAGATGTCACTATTTAATAGCAATAACAATAGCTAGGATGTTTCTCCCAGCTGATAGCTATTTCAAAAAAATTGTATCATTTTAATTCTGTTACTGCTGCCCCTTATCAGCCTAGTAAAACATGGTAGCTTGCTATATATCTTCCAATTCCTGCAATTTTAAATATTGTTTACAGCAGAATGAATGTGTGTCTATACTGTATATGCATGACCTCTGTTCACAGAAAAATAATACATATGCACCAGCTGATTTATTTGTTCATTTGATGTATGTGCCATTTATCAGATATTACGGCTCTGACTGTTTTGAAAATGATTCTGAAGAAATGCTTTGGGGCTCATTCAAAGCCAGCATCTCTCTCTGCCATTTGTTAAAGGAGCCTGTCCTATTTCAAGTGCAGAGAAGAGCAACAAAGATGATTAGGGGACTGGAAGCTAAAACATATGAAGAACAGTTACAGGAACTGGGCATGGCTAGTTTGGTGAAGAGGAAGACCAGGGGAGACATGATAGCAGTGTTCCAATATTTGAGGGGCTGCCACAGAAAGGATATAACTTGTTTTCCAAAGGATATAACTTGTTTTCCAAAGCACCTGAAGGCCAGTCAAGGAATAATGGATGGAAACTGATCAAGGAGAGATTCAACCTAGAAATAAGGAGGAACTTTCTGACAGTGAGAACAATCAACCAATGCAACAGCTTGCCTTCAGAAGTTGTAGGAGCTTCATCACTGGAGGCTTTCAAGAAGAGACTGGACTGTCATTTATCAGAAATGGTATAGGGTCCCCTCCTTGGGTGAGGGGTTGGACTAGATGACTTACAAGGTCCCTTCCAACTCTGCTAATCTGTTAAATCTGTTAAATTTCTGCAGCATGAAAAATACTGCAGCTTTTTAAAGAGTCAACTCCTGCACAATCAAAGTTAATTTTTTTATTAAGTTACCTCCTGCACAATTTTATTTTATTTATTTATTTATTTATTTATTTATTTATTTATTTATTTATTTATTTATTTATTTATTTATTTATTTATTTATTTATTTATTTATTTATTTATTTATTTATTTATTTATTTATTTATTTATTTAATAGATTTGTATGCCGCCCAACTCCCGGGGGACTCTGGGCAGCTAACAACATGTCAAATCCATTTATAAATATAAAATCATATAACAATTAAAAACTACAAAAGTTAAAAAAACCTCCAGCATTCATAACCAGGGGGGAGACCCATATGTAGTCTGATTGGTCTCACTTTCACCCCGCCTGCTGGAAGAGCCAGGTTTTTATTGCTTTACGGAAGGCCAGCAGGGTGGGGATAGTCCTGATCTCTGGGGGAAGTTGGTTCCAAAGGGAGGGAGCTCCCACAGAGAAGGCTCTCCCCCTCGGCCCCGCCAACCGGCATTGCTTGTTCGATGGGACCTGGAGGAGACCAACTCTGTGGGCCCTAACCGGTCGTAGGGAGGTATGCGGCAGGATGCGGTCCCGAAGGTAACCTGGCCCTGAGCCATATATCAGATATAGAACATTTTCCAAGCAGTATATATAAAACATATGAAAGCAACATTAAATCACCACACACAAACATATAACTATATGGATATACATTTTAGTGTACCGCAGATAGATACTCAGATATTTACATACCTATACTTTTATTAGTTAAAACATTTAAGAACAAAACGCTGCTGCACCAGACATTTTTGACTCCTAAAGTTGGTACAAGTAGTTCTTTTTTTTAGTGACCACAACTGGGACCAAACAACTTGATTGTTAAGCAAAGTGGTCACTAAGTGAAGCCGAGACTGTGCTTATGATCTTTCCTTTGTTTTACAGACCTGTGAAGTTAGCTGTGGGGATTGGCTGTAAAGTTATTTTTTCCACATAGTTGTAATTATGAATGGCTGCTGTGTAAGGCAATTGCAAAACGAGGACTACTTGTAATCCCATATACCAGGGATGTCAGCATTACATTTTCCTGGTGGATAGGACTGAAGCAACAAGCAGGTGGGACAGAGTTCAAGGCAGTGAAGGTTTTCATTCTTTTTCAGACAGACTTCTTAATTTGTCTCTGGTGTCATTTTTTTCCGGGCTCCATTAGCAGGCTAGGGCAAAGCCTGAGAGACCTCCATCCAAACCCTTGAACTCCTATCATGGCAGAGGACTTTTGGAAGTGGGTCAAGGACAGCCACATGAACATCAGTAGCCCATCCTTTCTTCAAGGCAAAAGGTAACTCTGAATAACCAACAAATAACAACCCACTGATTGGGGATCAATAACATTCCTTTCTTTGTTTTTCACTGCAAGCTCACAAATCTACATTGAATAGCACAAAGCACTACATTACCTGTCCTTGAAAAGTTGCTAATAAACAAATAAAACTATTATTTCAATCTTAATGTAATCTTAACAGATTAACAGAGTTGGAAGGGATCTATATGTGTCCAGCAGCTTCCATTTATCATCTGAGCCCCTGCATTCCATTCAAGCTGCTGCTGCTGCTGCTTTTTGAAACATACATCAAAATGAACCTTAGCACACTTCACAACGGTAATCAAAAGATGAGGCCAACCTTGTATGTATCTAGTGTATCAATAAAAACTGGTATTTGATGCATCTTGCCACAGAAATTATTTGAGCTTCCACTAAGAGCAGAGCAGTACCTAATGTATATAGATTGCCCTTTTAGAGATTGTGCAGGATATAATGATAAATCAGACCTGTTATGATGGATAATCCTTATAAATGAAGGTGAATATATGTGTCCCAGGATAATGTTGCAGGATAAAATCTGGCTCCATCACCGGGACTAGCCAAAGTGTTCCCTGAAGATGGGCTCCAGCATGAGTCTGAAAGGTTGGAAGACAAAATCTCTGGTCCCCGGGGCCAACCCAGATTGGATCCTGCAATAATCTTTATATTTATGATAAGATGTCCCATCAGCAAAAGTCAATATCAAAGCAAAGGAGACTTTTTCAGTAGACATACGATACATAGTAGAATGACATCTGTTAGAGAGTAGCTGAACTTAATTTTAAACTTCATTCAGGAACTATCTTTTGTAAATGGTAATGTAATAATTGATTGCTATAATACACTGAAGCACCCTTTTTATAAATCTTTAGGCAAAATTTTAGATTTAGATTTATTTATTTATTTATATTATTAGAGTTGGAAGGGACCTTGTAGGTCATCTAGTCCCGTGATGGCGAACCTATGGCACGGGTGCCACAAGTGGCACGCGGAGCCATATCAGTGGGCACACGAGCTCAGGTCTGGCGCGCATGTGCACACCGGCCAGCTGATTTTCAGGGCTTCTGGGCCCACTGGGAGTCAGGAAACAGGCTGTTTCCAGCCTCCAGAGGTGGTGTGGAAGGCCGTTTTCGCCCTCCCCAGGCTCCTACAAGCCTGGAGAGAGCAAAAAATGGGCATGCCATTGCATGCTGGGAGTGGGGGGTTCATACGCGCATGCGTGGGGGTGCATGGAATTATGGGTGTGGGCACGCACACACGTGATCCCACGCACCCCCCCCCCTTTTGGCACGCGAACCAAAAAAGGTTCGCCATCACTGATCTAGTCCAACCCCCTGCTCAAGCAGGAGTTCCTACACCATTTGAGACAGATGGCAGTCCAGTCTCCCCTTGAAGGTCGCATGTGTTGGGGCTCTCACAACCTCCGCTGGCAAGCTGTTCCACTGGTTGATCGCTCTCACCATCAGAAAGTTTCTCCTCATTTCCAGGTTGAATCTCTCCTTGGTCAGCTTCCATCCTTTATTCCTTGTTTGGCTTTCTGGTGCCAAATGTAACAAAGAGTAACATGGAATAAGTAAGGTTGATCTGAAAAAGGACGTTTACAGTTAGTGATAAAGAGCATCAAGTTTGATTTTTTTTCCTAATGGAGGAAAGTTTTAAAAGTTGTTTCAAGTATAGAAAACATTGCCCTGAATAAGGGGTGTGTGTGTGTGTGTGTGTGTGTGTGTGTGTGTGTGTGTGTATGAGGTGCCCTTGTCAGTTCATTCTCTGGATCTAATTTGATAGGATCATCCATGTGATAGCTGCTTATTGCTCAGACTATTTAAGAACATCATATTTAGACATCACCATATTCACAGAAGCTTTGGGCAGATTTCAGGGGTTAAATTCAAAAATTTTCCCTACCGGTTCTGTGGGCGTGGCTTGGTAGGCATGGCAGGGGAAGGATACTGCAAAATCTCCTTTCCCACCCCACTCTGGGGCCAGCCAGAGGTGATATTTGCTGGTTCTCCGAACTACTCAAAATTTCCGCTACCGGTTCTCCAGAACTTGTCAGAACCTACTGAATTTCACCCCTGGCAGATTTGTCTCCAAAGTGGATACACATTGTGGAGAAAGTGCAAGGACACCTATCTGTTAAGTCCTCATAGTTACAACCGCGCCGGCTGCAAGTCGAGCCTGATTGGCTATGACGCGAGGAGCCGGCTAATGGAAAAATGGAGCCCCGCTATTGGTTCAGAGTTTGACAGCTCCAGTATAAAAGGAGCTGTCAAGCCACTTGTTCTCTGTTCTGTTACTGTGGTGCTGAAATAAAGGTTTGCTGTTCACCTACGAGTCTGCCTCCGTTCCTGTCAGCCCTTACCCACCGATCTAATACTATCAGTATGCGTTTGAAAGGGCCAACATGCTCACAAATGACAAACAAGTTCCATTAGGAAAACAAGCATCACCAACCTGGCTTGTAAACAAAGGGCATTCCTGAATATTGAGAACTTCCAATGAAAATGGACAAACATGAATTTCATCCATAGGTATAACAGAGAAGATGTAACAGCTCTCAGTACAATGACACGGAACCTACTAAAAGCAAATTGGAACCTGTCGAGTCTTATATGGACTGATGGCTTGGTTTTAGATGTTGTTCGATAGGATATGTGGACATATAGCTGCAATTGAGATTCTTACTCACACACTTAGGAGTGTTTTTATAGGGCTCTTCTGACAGCAGCATCATGGGTCTTGTGTCAGGAGAACACAAACCTAAATGCTGATTACATACTTGGGACACATGCTCAGGACACGTAAGGCCAGGATTGGCGATCACAGCGTCAGTTTGCAATCAGTAATGCTTGAACATGAGGTTACAGCAGTACAGGTGGCAAAGCGTGAAACACTGAAGCAGCAGTGTGTCAGGAAGGGTGTCAAGACTTAGCTATTCAGGGTACCTGGCAATGAAATGATGGTGCCAGGGGGCAATTTATATGTAACACCATCAACGGTGCAAATGTGAAAGCAGAATTTGTCTTGATCTGGAGGGGGGGGGAGTATAACAAGAGAATTGGCATTTACAAATACTATTTCTATTAGCTGTTAACGATGGAATAAATAGACAATCTTTAACAGAAAATTAAGCACTATTGGATTTACATTTGAGAGAACAAACATAAAACTGTGCTTCACATAGCTTTCAAAGAAGCTGGCAGACCAGTTTTGTTTGTTCATTTGTTTGTTTAATAATATTTATAGCCTACCCAAATCCAAATGGACTCATTTTCTGGATATGGCAAAGTTAAAAACAACAGCACAACATAAAAAGCCCTAAACAAGTGAAAAAGTATCACCAACAAACTGTCTAAACCATGCTCAGTGACATTAAATTAAACAAACCTAAAGCAACAGCATATTTCTGGCTAGTTTTCTAGATATTAATATAAACCCTACAAGACAAGACAGATTAAGAAACCAATGCATGTAGTCAGTATTATATTTATTGTACCAACTCTAGCAACAGAATTTTGCAAGTCTGAATATGCTTCCTCCTCCCCCCCTTTCATCTTTGTGTGAACTAAGGAGCATCTTGTCTGAAACATTTCCTCAAATTACTTTCTTGGCCTGGGTTCATGTCTCCTTTATCTGACCATTACTTTGGTAGCAGTAACTTCTCCTCCCCCCCAACCCCCCCCCCAGTCCTTCAAGGCTATTCCCTCTGTCCTCTACAGCTAATAAAAACATTAAGCCAGGTTCCAAAGATTATATGCTCTTCTGTTTGATTTATTTATTAGACTTGTTTGGGACCCATCTCACCTAGAGGTGACTCTGAGCAGCTTGCAAAACATTTATTGTTTCTTGCCCCTCTGTTGTTGAAAGGATGTGTTACTTTGTGGAGTTTCAGTTAGAGAAATGTCTAGAAAGGTGGATTGCACATATTTAACATTGTGTGTATGTGCGTGTATGTATAGAGATGTGTATAGTTAAAGAATGAAGTATGTCTCTCTGTGTGTGCATCCTTTAGACATATAGTGTACAATTTTTTTAAAAAGGCAGTTTGTTTATAATCTGCTTAGAGAAACAAAATTCAAAGTCTGTTTTAAAACAAACAAACAAACAAACAAACATAGGACATTTCAGCTCAGGGACCTCTAAACATCATTTTGGTGCCAAGCAAATACTTTATTTCTTTCCCTTGAGGTTTTTATTCATTGAATTGTACTAATGATATTTATTACTAAAAAATTAGCATGTTTAAAGAGCATTGCTTCCTCACTTGTAGGCGATGCTGAAGAGACAACAGCCAATAGGTGATTAAAAAGTGAGAAGATGAGATAGTCATTCACTTACAAGCTAGCAGCCCTGTCAGGCATCAAATGATCAGCATGGTTCTTGTTAATTTAAATATATTGGCTATCCAACACCATGTTTGTATAACTACCTTACCAAGAGTTTCTACTGAAAAAAAGTCCAGCTTTAGTTTAACATTAAATTAAGGTTTTGCAAATTCTGCATCCTGGACATAAACTGTTTCAACTCCTACCCTCAAAACAACGCTATAGAGCACTGCACACCAAGACAACTAGACACAAGAACAGTTTTTTCCCTAATGCCATCACTCTGCTAAACAAATAATTCCCTCACCACTGTCTAACTATTCACTAAGGCTCCATTACTATTACTATTAGTCTTCTCATTGTTCCTATCACCCATCTCCTCCCACTTATAACTTGTTGCTTGTATCCTTACGATTTATATCAATATTGATTGTTCCTGACTGCTTATTGTACCCTATGACATTCATTAAGTGTTGTACCTCATGATTCTTGACAAATGTATCTTTTCTTTTATGTACACTGAGAGCATATGCACCAAAGACAAATTCCTTGTGTGTCCAATCACACTTGGCCAATAAAGAATTCTATTCTATTCTATTCTATTCTATTCTATTCTATTCTATTCTATTCTATTCTATTCTATTCTATTCTATTCTATTCCTACTAAAGTAGCTAATAATATTACTGCAAGTGCTTCTTTTTTATAATCTATTTTTATAATCTATTTTCTGTTTTTATTTATTTTTTAATCTAACACTCTCATGTATGTGCATGTGTATGGATGTGTGACAGAGAAAATGCTGCATCATGCCCATGTGTACAAATAACATATACCTATTTTTGAAAATTAGCCTACCTGAAATAAATGTTTATATACAAAACTGGCATGAGTGTATTGCAATTTCTAAAGAAATATACGAACAAAATGGGTACTGAGACATGTGAGTTGTGTGAGTTGTTTAATGTGTGTATTCTTTTCTGAATCCAGTGAGAAGGTAAAAAACAAACATTAAGTGATTTAAGTTCTCCAAGCAATTTTCTGTGCATACTTAGCACTTGTCAGTGTACTTGTAAACAGCAGGCACAGTGTACTGTCTTGCTGTCAAGGCTAATTTGGATTGTTCCTACCTGTTAATTTTGCAGGTTTTGCTGCCAAAAGAGCTATACCTAGGACTGATTGGTCAGCATCTGGTACTTTACATCAGCATTCTTGTATGTGATTCAACCTTCCCTGATATGGTGCATAGATAAGTCTAGGAAAGACATATACAATTCCATGAAATTAGCATAGCTAATTTCCTTCTCCTTTCTTTCTCAATAGAGATGACAAAGGCTTTCTGGCAAAACCCTAACTCATCCCAGCCATTTCTTTCTTGCAAGAATGGAATGGAACGGAACGGAACAGAATGGAACAGAACAGAACAGAACAGAATAGAATATCAGAGTTTGAAGGGATCTTGGAGATCTTCTAGTCCAACCCCTTGCTTAGGCAGGATACCCTATACCACTTCAGACAAATGGTTATCCAACATCTTCTTAAAAACTTCCAGTGTTGGAGCATTCACAACTTCTGGAGGCAAGCTGTTCCATTGACTAATTGTTCTAACTGTAAGGAAATTTCTCCTTAGTTCTGAGTTGCTTCTCTCCTTGATTAGTTTCCACCCATTGCTTCTTGTTGTACCCTCAGGTGCTTTGGAGAATAGCTTGACTCCCTCTTCTTTGTGGCAGCCCCTGAAGGTCAGCTCACAGTTCACTCTGACTGTACTGCCCTCTTTCAGAAATCCTAGCATCAGAAATAAGACAATGAAGGGATGAGGAGAGGAATACTTCCAGTGTACAACATTTGCTGGAGAGATAGAAAGTTCAACTTGTAGCTATCTCTTTTTCAAAGCACTTTCATACGTATTTGGGAAGCCTGTCCCTTGCTGTCAGGTGAGAAAATTTCTTGAAGCCAGTAATTTTCCTGACTGAGAACATTTTTAACTGCTTTATTGTCCTTTGTTTCTGCTCATTTCTCATCCTAACATGATCCAGCTGAGGACCCAAAGCCAAAGAGAATAGTGAAAAAAGGATAGGTGCACCCAAAGCTAACTGCCTCTGCCCACCCTGCCACTGCATCCTGCTCATCTCCAGCATCTGCACAAATGAAGCCCACCAGCTGTAATGGTGGGAATTACAGCTGTTGCTATATAACATGCTGGGCTTTCTTCCCACAGAGCATATGTTTGCTCTGCAGCACACATATCTGAAAAATAAAATAATAACAAATTGTGGCCATCACTGGAACCTGGACTGGCTAACCTGAGAGTGGTTAGTGCAATTGTTAAGCAACAAGGCAAACTTGTTTACAAATTCTGTATTCTGACCAATGGAACTTGTACGCCTGCCAAGTGAAGGGTGACCGCTTCTTCCTTCCAACTCTACTCCTTTGCTTCAAGCTCCCCATGAAACAAGATTTATTCCTATTCAGGCTGAATAGAATGTGCAGAATGTGCAACTATCTTGGACAGCTCCAGAAACTTCTCTCTGTAACATTATGCATGCATAGTCCTGTCTGTGGCCTTTAGGAAAATAATTGAAGCACATGCTTTACAGTCATCCCATGGATGTTGCTTAATACTGGAGGACAAAGCTTTTGATGGCATAACTATAATTCAAACTTTCGTGAATCATTCTTCTTTACTTCCTCACCTTGAATCCCACACATCAAAGTTCATTTGGCATCTTTCTCTGATGTTTTCTGCTCAAATCATTTGTCAGAACGTTTGCTCATTATGTCTTGTGGGGGACCATCCATCAGATAATCCATTATAGCAATCCTTTGCCACAATATTCAGTCTACCGGATAGTCTTAAAATAAGGATGAACTTTCAGCAAAATGATTCTTTTATTGCATTCTGTTTTAATTTTGTTTGCCATAGGCATGGAAAGGAATTTCATATGTGTCTTTCATTTCCACCGGACTTAGCAATGGCATGGATGTTAACATGAAAGTCAACCCTGAATTTGACTTTTACTAATTAAAATCTCCTCTTTTCTCAACAACAGGCGATAGACCACAAGCTGGGCTCTTATGGGCTCTCACCGGTATTCTTAATGTCCCTAGGCTTTGACCAAGCAAAGCAAATAGTAATCAATAGAATGAAGGATATGGAGTTCCAAGAAGAACTAAATAGGTTGCCTCTCCACAGTAGGGACAGAATCAAACAGGGTGTGTGGGAATCAGCAAGATATGATCTGATCTTCCCAAAACAAAGAATAGCTTTCTTCAGAGCCAGATTTAACATTCTCCCCTCAGCACTCCTCCAGGGCAGGTATAAGAGAACACCAATAGCAGAACGGGTATGTATATGTGGTAAAGGAGAAGTCGAAGATATCTCACATGTTTTATTGTACAGTGAGTTATGCAGAGTTTATAGGTCAGTGTATATTCTCCCCTTATTAGAGAGATTGCCAGGGAGGGAAGACAATTTTTATGTAGGCTTTCTCCTCCAGGACTCAAATCTGGCTACCAGTTGCTGCAATGTCCACAAGGAAAAAATTGGTTACAGAATTATAGCTGTCAACTTCTGCCAATTTTTTTGGAGATATCTGTAACAATTTTTGGGAAATTATATTTACTCACATACTTATTGGCTCTCCACTCATGTAAACTAGGGAGTGACCCTAACTGTTTGAGAACATGTATTTTCTTAAGGAGGATGTTATTATCCACTATTAATGTCAGTACTATTTTTTAATATATTGTAAACAGTGATGTCTATTGCTGGTCTATAACCATAATAAAGATATATTCTATTCTATTCTATTCCTCTTTTCTCAACTAACTCTTTCTCTTTACTATCATGCTAACATAGATAGTAAATCAGATTTTAAAGAAAAATTCCTTAGCTGCAGGTGCTTCTCCTATCTTCAGTTTCAGACAAAAGAAAAGAAGATTTCAACAAGGAAAGGTTGACATGATCAGGGATCTCTTCCTCCTCCTCCTCCTCCTCCTCCTCCTCCTCCTCTTCCTCCTTGTGTCTTTATTAACTCAATGCTTATTCAAGATGGATGCCTATGTTTCTTTCTGAGCTAGAACTTGAAAAACATTGCTGTTCTTGCTACTGATCTTTTGTTTGTACACAAACACTGTTCCTGACATACCCACACCTGACCCATCACAAGACCCTCACTTGACACACCCACACCTGACCCATCATAAGACCTACTAACCACAAACAGAAGAACACTGTCACTGACATCTCCTAAACTCTGCTGAAGAAGTTACCTAGCTTGGAAATGAAACATTTGGAAACCAATCCACAAGCTCAGAAAATGAATCTTCACCCTCACTGATCCTTTTGCATAGAGTCCTTTCCTGTTATCAATTGCAGCATTGCAGCATCCCACTTCCAGTCTGATCCAGCAAGGAAGCTTAATGGTCAGACTTGATGGGAGTTGTGGTTTAACAGCAAATAGGCTTTGGCACTCTTTGCTCAATCATATTAATAAAAATATTATGGTGGGTAAAGGAAGTGTTTTATATGCAGGAGAAGTACATTTGTGTGTCTGTGTGTGTGTGCGTGTGTGTGTGTGTGTGTGTGGGAGGGAGGGAGGGAGAGATCAGCAATTGTATATGGCACTGTAGGCAGTTATTGCCTTTGAACATTAATAGAACAGCTTGTGGGAGAAAGATGCCAACTGAAGCAGACAATGTGTTTCATTAGCATTCCAAATGCAATTGCATCTAATTAATTTCTAATAAGAATTACAATAGGGAAGACAGAACTTTAGAACATTTATCTGGGACCTTGCTTGGGAGAACCAGCCCATTGTCACAACTCCTCACTGAACAACAGCATTAGGAATTGTCAAACGAAAAAGATGGCTGAGCAATGACAAGGAGGGAGGAAGAAGGGCTAATGCCTTTTTGTAGGCATTTAATTTAAATAAAACTTTCATTTCATAAATTGGGGGTCTTAAGATTGCTCATCTTAAGAGGCTCGAATCACATGAAAGCAAGGGGAAACCACTGAGTGAGCTGAGCAAGGAAAAGGCGTGTGGATCTCAAATGAGAATGCTTGTCCTACATTGTGATGCATGCTGGCATATAGACATAAGTAGGGTTTAAATATATCCATCGATCAACCCTGACCAGGAGTCCAGTTTCTCTAAAATACTGTTCATTACAAAATTAATTTTCCATGCTCTGGATTTTAAAGGCCATTGTAATGAGGCATGTAATGAGGTATTGTAATGAGCCATGCCCTCTCCTTTCCCCTTCCTTTCCTGACTTCTGCATGCACAATTCCAGAAGAGTGATCAATGTCTAATTTTCAGCAGCCTGATGCCAGCATCTCACCTTGCTTCCGAATCAGCTGCTACCTTAATACCCGAATCTCAACTGAAATGGAAACAGCAAAAAAGAAAAGAAAATGCAGGTAAATTGAATCAACCGTTCTCTGTTCTTGGCTATGAAAAGAAAAGCAAGCCAAAGAAAGTTTATGTCTCTTCCACACATAACAAAGCTATGGACCTTTTATTTATAACTATTGACTAATCTGGATGTCAGAGGCTGATGAGAAAGATGGCTTGGCCAGGTGGGTGAGTGAAGGGCTTTAAAGAAGGGAATAAGATGGAGCACGTAGATAAAAATCAAATCTTTAAAAAATGACACCAACAGGGATAACATTTCAAACTCTTGCATTAAATCCCTGTATTTTACAATTTCTGCAGCAGCTGTTCCAGAGAGACTCAAAATTAGCCAGGTCTCTGCCAGAAAATGAAAAACAGCTTTAAGGTGTGTGTGTGTGTGTGTGTGTGTGTGTGTGTGTGTGTTCTGTCGAATCACTTGGTATACCTAAATATGAGAGGGAGCATCCCTTCGCCTTTCAGCCCCAATCCAGGGTTCATGCAGGCAGTCGCTTTCATGACAAACCATTTTTCTATATATAACATTTTTACTGAAGGGTATGGCTAGCTGATGAGAGCTAAATAGCTTGAATTAGATCTATACTAGTCTCCTTTTATTTCTTTATCAGTAAAAATGTTATAAAAATGGTTTGTCGTGAAAGCAACTGCCTGCATGGCCCCTGGATTGGGGCCCAAAGGTGAAAGGAAGCAGTATGCTCCCTCCCATATTTGGGTGTACCAGGTGATTCGACAGAAAAATATATATAATCCCTCCCCTGGTTGAGCTGATACACATACAAGTTGGGTAGCTCTTTGATATATATATATATATATATATATATATATATATATATATATATATATATATATATATATATATATATATATATATATATATATATATATATATATATATATATATATATATATATATATATATATATATATATATATATATATATATATGTAACATTTTTTGCTGATAAATGAAAATAAAGGGAGACTATTATAGATCTATTTCGAGCTATTTTGCTCTCGTCAGATAGCCATACCCGTAGTGGGAATTGAACCTGGGCAGTCTGCTTGAAAGTCAGAAGTTTAACCTCTAGGCCACAAGGTTCTCTTCCCTATCAGCTCTTCACCAGGAAAGGGTTATATATGTTTATTCTGTTGAGTCATCCTGGTGTATAGAAGGAAACATCACAGCTTCCTTTTACCTTTCAGCCCCTCCTGGGACCATCCAGGCAGTTTTCTATAATCGACAAACTATATTGTCTATATGTGTAACATTTTTTGCTGATAAATGAAAATAAAGGGAGACAATTATAGATCTATTTGAAGCTATTTTGCTCTCCTCATATAGCCATGCCCTTAGTGGGAATTGAACCTGGGCAGTCTGCGTGTAAGGCAGAAGTTTAACCTCTAGGCCACAAGGTATACACACACACACACACACACACACACACACACACACACACACACACACACACCTGCTTGAAATGATGAAGAAAATGGTGGGGCATTTCATCACATGCTCCCCCCTCAGAGGTGGGTTCCTTCCGGTTCAAACCGGTTCGCCTGAACTGGTAGCAAACCGCTGGTGATGTCATGGAGCTGGTTTGATCAGTGCCAGTCAGTGGATGCCACCATCTCTTTTTTTGGGGGGGGGGTTTCTGATTTTTTCCCTTTAGTATTGCTGAATTTCCGGCACTGCACATGCGCCGCTATCTTGATTTTTGGCACTGTGCATGCGCGTGCGGGAGGAAGTGAACCGACAGTGAGGTAAGTTAGAACCCCCCTGTCTGCCCCAATAATTACATAGGTAGTTGAATCTTTCTTTAATACTAACAATTAGACAATGTTCTCCAGTGTCCTTTTGAGAGCAGAGGGTGGCTTGCAAATGTAGGGCAACTCCCCATATTTGCCATTCCAAACCCCAAGCATTTGCCACATAGATGAATGACAGGACTAGTCCTGCCATCATGTGCAAGATGAAGTTCTGCATGCATCTGTCCTTCATATTTTATATGATTTTTTGGCAGCATTCAAGCAAATAAAAAGCTACATGGTACTCACTATTTTAGTTGGAGGGAGATACTCTATACAGGTAGTCCTCGACTAATAGCCATTTGTTTAGTAACCATTTGAAGTTATAACGGCACTGAAAAAAGTAACTTAAGATGGTTTTCACACTTATGACCATTGCAGGATCCCCATGGTCACATGATTGGCAACTGACTCATAGTTATAACGCTTGTAGCATCCCAGGTCATGTGATCACTTTTTATGAACTTCTGACAAGCAAAGTCCATGGGGAAGCCAGATTCACTTAACAATTGTGTTACTAACTTAAGAAGTGTAGCCAGTAAGGTCATAAAAAGCAGTGAGAAATGGAGAATGATCAGCTCTGAAGTGAGACATAACATTTAGAAGGTACAGGAACATGATTGTTAGGTTTACCAAATGTTCAGATATTCCCAGATGCATCTTTTTGACGCCTCCTGTTTTTCTGGAAAGAAAAATCTTTCTAAAATGTTTTTATTGAAATTTGAAAATGAGCAGCATTGGGCAATAGTGGCATTGCATCCCGTACATGAGCTTAATTAATCCTCTCACCATCTTGTTTTTAACTTATGTTAATTATTTAATTGTTTTAACTGGTTTTTAATATGTGTTTTTAATTAGTTGCTTCATTTTACATTGCCCAGAATCACTTTGTGTGAGATGGACAGTCATATAAATTTAATTATTTGATTTTATTGTGAAAACTTCAAGAGAAATCCGGACCTTGTTTCCAAATGTGGTGCTTTGAAAAGGCATCAGCCATATGATTTGCAGACTGGTGCATTGAGAAGAATGGGGAGAAGTCAGTAAGAGTGAAACAGAGAAGCATGGGATGATGGATCATTAAGTGGCAGGAACTAGTGATTTCATACAATGAACATCAATTTTAGCTGAAGTGTTTTGCTACTTCCTTCCACGAACTATTTTAAACAGCCAAGAATTGTGGTTTTTTTAGACCATTATTTAAGTGGCAGAGTTAAATCTGAGGTTTGAAATACCACTTGTACCGGTAGCTTGTTAGCTCTAATAGGAGTGACCAATTAACTGACGGTATGAGTCATTTGTCATTTCATTTTGGCTAAGAAACAGAAGTAAAGAAATAAACATATTTTGTACAATCTCATTTCATGTGACATTAAAGGAGCAAGAATATTCTTAAAGAAAAAAAAAGACAATCCCACCAGAGTGCTTAACCTATTATGGATATAGACTCAGCTCACTTCTTTTGTGTGGGTTTGTTAATTGGATGGTTTGAGAACAAACAACTAAATTTCAGCAAATCATTCAGGATAGTTTTTTAGATTCATCCAAAGTCAACCCTTAAGTCCTCTGTCTGCTTTCCAAAATGTTATTTTCTATATGTGATTTAATGTATGACAACTGAGAATGAACATTAATTACCCTTTCCCCCTGATCACAAAGCAGAGATAGGGCATGTCTTGTTTGACAGGTTTATTTTCAGCTCCCTGGACTATCCTAAAAGTCATGGTAGAATCCATAAAAAGATATGAGACAAATGATATAAAATGATTGCGGTGGAGATAGGATAGCCTAATGAAGTTCATATAAGGCAGTGACCACAAAACTGAACTATGTAGAGATTAGTTTGTTCCTAGTTCAAAACTCCTTTCTGCTATGAAGTTACTATTTTTGTTCAATAGCAATCACCCCATCTCTCAAGCAATAGGGTTGTCGTATGGATTTCATTTAGAGAATGCACATCAAGCACTCTGAAAGCAGCATACAAATGATAATAGCGGCAACAGGATCCTTCTTTTGCATGACATGAATGAAAGATATTAGACCTTTCATTAGTTAGGTAATTAATAATCATGTCCACTTTAATCCAGGCAAACATTCTTCATTGTGCTGATGAAAATCTCTGTTATAAGCTTCAGAAAAGATAGGTGCCAAGTTTTGATTAGGCATTTGACTAATCAAAACAGGGAAATGTGTGAAATTTACTGACTGTGTTTCTCTTCAAGAAACCCCTTAAAATATCCATTTCGTGTTGTGTAAAAGAGAATTCTGTCTTGACAGTACAGCCTAGCCTGAGGATGAAGAAGAAGAAGAAGAAGAAGAAGAAGAAGAAGAAGAAGAAGAAGAAGAAGAAGAAGAAGAAGAAGAAGAAGAAGAAGAAGAAGAAGAAGAAGAAGAAGAAAAGTTTTCATATGTACCTATGAAAATATTTTGCCAGTCCAATTGTGGGGGAAAGAAAAATTGACATCCAACAAGGACTGAATGTTCAATCAATTCCTGGAGCAAAGTGAACTAACATTATACAGTATTTAAACTATGTCTTGATTTGTGCAGCAATGATTGAACTTTGCCCAAAGTCCTTATGCAGTAAAATACTCAACTAACTATGCAGTGGCATGATTGGGATGGGGTTCTCACCTTGCTCAAAGGTCAATGTGTATTTATGGTTTGGGATGGAGAAGAAACCCTAAATGAACTTTTTTTTAATGTATTATGGTTCTTTGTAGAGAAAATCCCTGAAGATGTGTGCAACATGCTAATGATGGCCCACATAGACACGGCCATTTTGCTTCTCAACAGTCACATCTGTTTTATTGATTGATTGAATGAAGACTTGTAATGAAATGATTCTGGGCAGGTCTTTTTAGCATGTAATGGATGTGTACAAATTTTCATTTTTTCCTACAGTGAAATAATATCTGTATGGGAGGAAAGGATGCTCTTCTGAATGAAATCTCAGGCTTCATGCAAGGTTTGTCATATGAACCCAAATGCCAAATATGAACCTCTCTTGCAGAATAGTAGCTTTTCATAGGCTGGCAAGTATTATAGAAAAGATTCATGCTTATCCCAGTTCTTGTAAGAGTAGTTGCTGTAGCAATTAAATGATAAACCAACAAATTTCAGAACAGAGGCAATGCTTATTTAATACTAGGAAATAAGAAATTTCCTTCTGGACTTTTAATGTCTATATCATCTTTTTTTAAAAATTGCAATCCAGTTCTTATTATTCAGATCTGAGAATTTGGGATTAAAAAAAAGAAAGACAATTTCCAAGCGTTCTTACTACAACTAATCTGAATGGGATGCAATCTTGATCCTGTCACTGGAAGAAGAAAATTAATCTATCTATTAACATTCAGGTTTAAAAGAACAAGACAAGTTTAACAATTCTAGACAAGTTTGAGTAGCTCCATTTAAATTTATCTGTCCTTCCAAAAAACCCAGCATCCCACAACAATGCAAATAATGAGTTTTGCTAGATGAATGCAAAAACCATATAAAGGGCTGTGAGAGCTGAATGCAAAATAAATTAAGTGAATGAATTAATCAAAGAACAATGATGGGGCATTTCTAAATGGAAATATTGTAGCTTATATTCAAGTAAATGACATATTAGGGTGGAAGACTTCGATGGCATTTTTCTTGCTTTTTCTTTGGCGACTGAACTTCAAATGGTTAAAAGTGTTGTATTTAGATGAATATAGTAAAGTACTACTTATTGGTCATGATGGTATTATCCTTTCAGTACAATAGTATTTGAGTTAGCAATTAGCATGATAAATAATCTACTTATTGAAAACCCCAATGTTTTAATACCCTTTATTTGGCCATTTCATTATGTCCTGACACTGTAAAGGTGCTGGTGGGCAGGAAATTATAATTAAGGCATTCCAGACCAACTCTACAATGCTGGAAATGGCCTTGCAAGGAGAACTTTGATCAAGGAACCAGTATCCGCTATTGTCCAAGAAACTGTGACAGATGGTGCCTACAGAGGGGGACCTGGTGTGATGGACTACAATGAAGCAGCAGGAAGTTGGGAGCACATTCCAAGGAGGGAGGTGAGACAGGAGACAACACAGCCTGGAGCTGGACAGGAGATAGAGGAAGAGAATAAGGATAGTTACTCCCTAGAGTCTCTACAATTAAGTTATGACTAAGAGGTTTAATCTGGCAAGATTCTGTCTATTGGTGTGAACAAATAAAGAACGGAACTTTGGCTTGTTGTTCTTGGTCTGGCACTAACAGATACCACCTCTGTCACTCTCCTGCTCTCCTCTCCACATGAATTTTCAAAAAAAAAAAACAGGGTTTGATATAAGCATAATTATTCTGAAGCATTGGAGATAGAGCTTTATGGTATAGCAGAGCTGGAATAAAACTAAATCAGGTTGGTTCAAAATACTTGTTTTAAGCATTCTGTATACATTATGACAGTGTTTATCAAATTTTCTGCAGTAGAAGATTACTAAATAAATAATTGGGGGGGAATACACAGGCTAACTAGTAAAACAAACAAATACAAATGTTTGGTATGTTTTCATTTCTAACAACATGGGAGTTCAGGTTTTTCAGTGGATAAAATGATGATTATAATTGTATTTATATATGTCTTCCCATCCACCCTGATTATTTTAGAACAAACTTTTTGTACCAAATAAGCTGGTCAAAAATGTTCAATAAAAATATGTGAGTACAGGAATAAGGAACTTTAGCCCAATGAAATCCCATTTTTAAATATTTTGGTCATATTTCCTATTTTTACACTTTTTCCTTGTGGGAGTTCACATTCACTTAGTACAACACATGGCATTGATGTCTTCACTTGAGACTTGTTCCCTAATACTGGTTGTGTGAATATTGATATTCACATTGCTCTCAGTATGACCAGTTTCATAAATGTCCATGGAGATTATCAGTTTTCCAGGTCATAGTTGTCTCAAAAGTACTCTTCAAAAGGCAACTGGACCTTTTTTTGTTTTTTCCTTGAAGATGTTTCACTTGTCATCCAAGAAGTTTCTTCAATAGCCCTTTGAAAAGCACCTTTAGGATCACTTGCATGTTTGCATACTTCAATGAATCACTTTTCAGGTACTAATCCTTTATCATGAATTAGCTGAATTTGGAGAAGTAGATCTGAGACAGTGCACAAAAGACAGCTGACTAGCAGTGAATTCAGGAGAAGATAATAGGTTACCTCAGGGGTGTCAAACTCAAGGCCCGTGGGGTGCTTAGATCTGGCCCATGGGGCCACCCTGGAAACAGCGGTCACTGGCCCGCGATGCCTCTGCCAGCAAAAACAGAGCTCGGGAAGGCTCAGTTTTCACCGGCAGAGGGTTGCAGGAGGCCGTCGCAGCCAGAAACGGAGCTTGGGAGCCCGTTTTCACTGGCAGAGTGCTTGGGCCTCCACAGGCGCCCCCAACACGAGTGATGTCGAGTTGGTCATGCCCACCCTGACCACACCCACCCCAGCCCACCGAGGTCAAACACAACTCTGATGCAGCCCTCAATGAAATCAAGTTTGACAACCCTGGTTTACCTGATGGACCTCCAAGGGCCAAGGGGCAGGAAGACCCTTATTTATTTTTACTGCTTCAGTGGCCGCCCTCCAGTTAGCTTTTCTTTGTTACTATTCTTGAAATCAGCTTAATAAATGACATGCCGGAAGGCAAGAATAGGCTAATAAAAAGAGTATTAGTATTTACTTGAAGTCAAAAGGCACAGTATGATGTCTTGCAAGACTGTTCTCCAATTCCAATTAATTTCTTCTTCATCTTCCTAACTTCCCTCCTTGAGAAGATGGGGGGAAATCAAGTATGTGCTAGAGTCTGTGGACTGAAGCAACATAAATAAATACAAGGAGGAGACTTGCAGTGGAGTCTCTTCTGAAGTGGTTACATTCAAATAGCTTTCCTTCATTCCTTAGCATGCTTTCAGAGAAGGCTTTGTAGTATACTTTACTGGCTCTTTTGCCAGTATTATTTATTCATGTTCCACCATCTGCCACATTGATAGTAGAGGGCAGGGCACCACTGAAAGCTGGAGTTTATAGATGTGGAAATTCAATAGCACAGTTTAGACCACTGAGCATTTTGCACAATCATATCTGTTCTTACCACCAAACTATTTTTAACTCCTTTTCGTTTATTTAAAACATTTAAAGCTGTTCAGAGGATTGTGTGGTGAGTTTTGACTTGTAAAAATAAACAAAGCGAAATGATAAAACTAAGAAATATATATATAAAAAAATACAACCCACAATAATAAGCATGACAGGAATGGACAAATCATTCCAAATGATTTGGAAGAAAAGCTTTGGAACTGCACCAGCACAGCAGTACACTGTTGTTTGACAACCCAGCCCCTTCCCCCTCCACACAGAACCCTGAAAAAAAAGACTGTTGTTGTTATAAAAGTCACATTAATTTTAATGAGGGGACTCCTTAAAGACACAGCATCATTTTTCAGGATTATGCAAACGCCTGGAAAAAGACAAGCTGTTTCAAGAATATCGGGAAAGCAATAATGCTCACCAGAGATCCAGAGGAAGGTATAGTATGTATAGCCTTAAAACAGCAACACTGACAGAAGGCCCTTAAGGGATAAAAACAATATGCTTAGGTTATGGATGTTAAGTCCAGAATGTCAGCACCTAAAACCAGGTCTTTTCCTGAAGCAAAAAACAGATGGTCAGCATAAGCTTGGCCTCCAGCTGACCAGTTACATAGAGGCAATCAATGAAATTATTTTAGGACTGTGTGATGTGATTTCTGAAAGGTATTTTAGCTAATAGCCTCACCATCCTATTCTGCACCAGCCACAGCTTCTGAAACATCTGAAAGAGCAGGCCTATGTCAAGGGCATACTGTAAGTCAAACAAATTTAATAGAACTAAATGCTACAGTCAGGCCATCCCTACTCAAGAAGGTTAGCACATCTGGCTGAGTGTTTCCTGGTGTACCTGGACCAAAAAGGGTTCAGAAGTACAGAAGTACAGAGATACTCCTTTAGTATTGCTGTACTTGAAATATTGACTCTCCATCCAGTGTCATGGGCATATCCAATTTGTAGACCCATGAGCTGTCAATCAAGTCCTTCCATTTAATCTAGATTCAGCTTTAGTGCTCTAACACCTGGTCCAACACCTGTATCAAGTCATCTGACTCTGATGACAAGGGAAAATAGAACAGAGCTAGGGAATCATCAGTCTACTAGTGGTATCCAGCCCCAAAAGCAGTTTCAGATGGAAAAAGGACAAAGGGGTGGACCCTACAGGTGTCTAGAAGCCTTAAGACCAAACTAAAGCCACATTCTTGTGTCAACACTGGGGGAAAGAAGAGAACAACTGAACAACAATATTCCAAATCGCTTCCACATCAATCCAACAGGATGATGCCATAGTCACTGGTATCAAAAACTGCTAATACATCCAGATGGAGCAATAGATTTCAATTTCCCCTACACTATTTCCTGAGCAGGTCAGAGCAGGGAATCGTGGTATCAAATTATTACTGAGGAGAATGGGCACACTGAAATCCTCCTAAAATGCAAGAGGCTCTCAAGTACATCGTTCCCAAAAAAGATATTGCAATTGGGTGGCAATTTTCAAATATTGGGATCCATAACTCTCTTTTTTTCTGTCTGCTAATAAATATAAGCAAAAAACAGATGCACCAGGCTAAAAATAGGATCCATCACATGCATTTTGCTGATGATGAATTGAAAGAGACCTCTGTGGTGTCATAGTTGTGCCGACTTTAATACATTTTTTTGATAAAACAGTGTTAATGAATGTACAGCTTAACACTATACTTTTATTGTTTTTATATTTTGCCTTATTTTCTATTTTCCATTTTTTTCTGCTTTTTGAAATTTGCACCCACCAGGAGTCCCTGGCTTATCAGATATTGGTTTGCTAGCTCACTCTTCTATAAGGAGGTTAAAAAAAGATGATTTGCTTTCCTCTCTTGTAAGTCAAAGTATAGACTGAGTAGAATGAAATATATATACTGAAAAATGTATATTCGTATGAAGACTGATTTAAGTACTATAATTGTAGGGAGATGATTGTTTTATATTGGACTAATTTTGACCAAAAGGGATTATTTGAAAAAGGAACATTTATCGATTCCCTCCCTCTTCCTCTCCCTCTCCCTCTCCCTCTCCCTCCCTCTCCCTCTCCCTCCCCCCCTCCCTCCCTCCCTCCCCCCTCTCTTTCTCACCTCTTTCACAGGATTTGCTTCAAGTAGCTGTGTCCTGTTGCTAGGCTACCAATCTGCATTCTGCAAACCACAGCAGAGCTTATAGTAACTTAACATTAAATTGCAGATCACATTTTGTGCTATTTTTAGACAGATGGAAGGAGAAGCATCCATTTGGAGCATCCACCTTATTTATTTATTTATTTATTTATTTATTTATTTATTTATTTATTTATTTATTTATTTATTTATTTATTTATTTATTTATTTATTTATTTATTTATATATTTTTATCAGAGATAACAGCATGCAAATATACCTGTGACTTGTGTACATTTCTTCATGCACATATATACATGCAAATATACCTGTGACTTGTGTACATTTCTTCATGCACATATATACACACATATGCCCGCACACACCTGTGCATGAACCATGGGTACTTCTTCTGAATGTAATCTGCAATGTCCTAACTGACATCATGTGATAAGACATTGCAACAAGTTTCCTGATAAACTTTTATCCTGCTTATCTGTACGGAGAGGTGACAAGAGATGTTTATGACTTGTCAAGAATGAGCTAAGTGGCTCATGTGGATGTGTCAAAGGGAGATAACGTTTTTATGGGCCTCTTTGATGAAAGGCAGCAAGAGAAAGGAAGCCTGTGAAAATAGTTGCAGAATTTCTTCATATTTTAATCCTACTCATGAATGTCCCAGATCAGCTTCCTTCAAAGTGGCACTTTCCAGATTTGTTGCACCTACATCTCTCAAAGTTGGAGAATCCTTCATCTTGCATTTTGCAGACCTGGATAAAGCATTTGGCCAAGCTTACTACAGAATATTGCATGTAATAATTAAATTATTAAATTTAATTAATAATTAAAGAGATGCTTGGTAATATTCCTTTGATTGCTGATGCAATGCTGCCCTGTATATGCTCACTTTTTCTTTTGTGTCTTACCATTAAGAAGAAGATGATGATAAGAAGAAGAATGAGCTGTGGTGGCACAGTGGTTAGAATGCAGTATTGCAGGCTAACTGATTGCTCACTGCCAGGAGTTCAATTCTGACTCAGCTCAAGGTTGACTCAGCCTTCCATCCTTCCGATGTGGATAAAATGTTCTCATTTTATCCACATAAATATGGATAAATGGGTTTGGAGATTGTTGGGGGCAATAGGCTGACTCTGTAAACCGCTTAGAGAGGGCTGTAAAGCACTATAAAGTGGTATATAAGTCTAAAAGCTGCTGCTATGCTATTGCTAATAAGAAGAATAAGGAATATGTGCTATTAGAAAAGATCACTTCAAAATCCCACATTCTTGCTAAGATAGGTTAGCAGGTGAATGAAGAATGTCAGGATTTTGAATTCAAGGTGGAGGCTCAAAGTTCCTTGGGTTCCTCATTGACTATAATAAAAAAATCCAAAGACACTAGATTTTTCCATTAAAAAAAAAGAACTGAATATGTGTAACCCTGAAAAGTAAAAAAAATTCCACTTAAATTTAGAGAAATACATATGTAGGACTAATTTTAATCTATGAATTTTAAAAATCTGATTGGGAGGCATTTGTTTTCAGTGAAGACCCAGTGACCTAAAAGAATAAGCAAATTGGGTGTGAAATTGGGTCTCCATTCCAAAGTTCCTTAACTTTTTTCCACAGCTGCTCTGGGTATTTGGTATAATTTTCCGCTTATTCATTATTTTCCTTCCTTCCTTCCTTCCTTCCTTCCTTCCTTCCTTCCTTCCTTCCTTCCTTCCTTCCTTCCTTCCTTCCTTCCTTCCTTCCTTCCTTCCTTCCCTTATACTTTCTTACTCAACTGCCTTGTGTGGCTGTTTACTATTTCTTGTTCTTATATATGCATCCCTATACATTTTAAGCAGTGGGTAGTTGTGGGAGATAGAGAGATGAAAAAATAATTGGAAAAATCAAGAAATATGAAAATTTCTGAGTAACAAATCAAAAGTTGAAGAACTAGCTGATCAACTTTAATGGTATGGTAATTCACATGTTTGTTCTTTTTTCACATATGGGCCTATATATATATATCAGCCAAATAAAGTATAGCACTGATGTCACAGTGATGGCACCAATTAAAAAGATGCTATAATATCAAGAACAAAAGCAACAGACAAATAAAAACAGTGCTACATACACTGCACTGGGACTTTACCAAGAGCTCCAATAACTGCAGAGATATGCAGGAAAGACATAACCATATCTTTTCATATGTTTGTTATTGTTAAGTCCTTTGTGATCTGTGACAGTTTTGGATAAGGATCAAAGTTATTACATTTCCCTTTTTGTCATGTCTTAAAATGTTCTTTTTTGAAATATTAGGATGTGTTCCTGGGTTTTGATGGATTGGGATAACGCAAGTGATGTGGATGGTATTCAAAATAAGGCACAGTCACTCCCAGAAATAATAAAGTTTATGTGAGAGGGATGGGTCTTATTCAGTCAGAAAACAATTTCAAAGAAAGCAGCAGCACATAACAATTCACAAATATGAATGATGGAATTACTGAGGAAAAATGCTACCCCATTCCTTCCAGAATGTTCAAACAGACTTTTATTGGATCTTCCTTCCCCAGGCTTACCAAAGATCTTATGGAATAATAATAAAATTCAATGAAAATACAAATCTATGTCAGTTTGACTTAAGAGGCACACAATTACATTTTGTACCAAACCCTTATTAATCTTTGCTGTCTTGTCTGCACTTAGGAAATATTTAAGCTTTATAATGAGATCTCCCAGTGGAGATTATAAACCAGATAAGAAATATTTTCTGTCTTCATCCCTCTCTTTCATATACAGCAGTTAATAACCATTTTTTAATGATATGTTGGGTGTTTTCATGGCTGGGTTTAGCATTCTTATCTAAATATGGCTTTGTATTATTGCATTTGGTTACTGATGGTTGATAACCTTGTCAACTACAAGATAAATTAAACCAAATTGAAAAGGAAATAAATGAACTCCTGGAGATTATGTCAGTGCTGAGACATTCAATTTTTTTCTCTTCTACTTATACTTCCAAGGCCAGAGAAAGTCAACAAGAGCATGGCTGAATTGCTGTATGTAATTTCTGATAGACTTTAAAATCTGTTCCTGTGTATGAAATTTATATTGCAAATATAAATCCAAATGCAAATAAAATCAAAAAATAAATCCAGCTTCTGGAAGACAACAGAGGGGGAAGCTGACCACCTTGTGAAAACAAAACCAGGGAGAGTGAATTTTAAATAAATGGAGAAAAATCTCATTCTATTCTATTCTATTCTATTCTATTCTATTCTATTCTATTCTATTCTATTCTATTCCTATGAAAGTCTCTTGTTTAAAGAGTGTTTACTCCTATTCAATCATGTACAGTTTTTTTTAAAAAAACAAAGACTACACATCCCATGGGGAAGTGGTCTATATGGGTGGATGAAATGTATGCAAGTGTATGAAGCAGATGAGAATCTATCCCACTACTGTATTTTTCAGAGTATAAGACACACGGAAGTATAAGACACACCTTAGTTTTTGGGGAGGAAAATAGGAAAAAAATTATGCCTACCAGGTATTCATCTGGCTAGCCTCCTTAGTCTGGTCAGTTTCAGTGCATTAGTTCGCTGGTTTTGAGCGTACACATGTGCTTTTAATCCACTGGTTGGGGATAAAAAACAGCTTCTAAAGCACAGCTGATCATCAGAGAGAGAAGCAATGAAAAAAGCAGGTGGAGCCAGAAGATCGCTTCACTTGCTAGTGCCTCCTTAGGGCTGAAAAACAGCTTCTAAAGCACAGCTGATCGTTGGAGGGAGCAGGAATGAGAAAAGCAGGCAAAGTTTGGAAGATCACTTCACTCACTAGTTAGGGCTGAAAAAAAGCTTCGAAAAAGCTACATTCGGAGTATAAGAGGCACCCAAATTTTCAGCCTCTTTTAGGGGAAGTGTGTCTTATACTCTGAAAAATACAGTAATTTAAAAAAACACCCTGATTTTGCTCTCAATCTCTTCTAGCTATTCTGTACCACCCAGGGAGAAAGGCAATGCTATCATGCTGTTCTCTAAAGCCTTAGATATTCATTTGACCTTTTTTGTGTCATTAAATTAAAGCATCACCAATCACTGTTTAAAAGGCTCTGCTGATAATCTCACAATAGTCTCCAAAGATTCTTATTTTCTCTTTCCCACATGTTTTCTCAAAAGCTGGTCTTGGTTGTTTGGTTTCTCCCCCCCCCTCGCTCTCTTTTGTGTGTGTGTGTGTGTAAGAGGGAGAGAGGGAGAGACACTTTTCAGCAACTTCATCTCTTCTCTTCTACCCTCGTTCCCTTGAATATACCTGGTGATTTTATGGTCTCTTCCACAATGCCTTTGTTTTCCATGGGCCATTTGTGAGAGGCATAGCAGAAAAGAAAGGATCTCTGTTATTTCCAATTTTCTCTTGCAATCTACACTGGTTGCTAAAACATTTCTGTGCTTGCTTCCTATGTGTACATGTATAGTGATTTGCAGCTGTGTCACAAGAAATGGGAAATCAATGTTGTGTAATTTGTTGCCATATTGTACACTCAAACAAAACAACAGAAGTGAAACTGTGGAGAAAGCAAAATCAAAAAGTGCTTTCCAAATGAAAATGAATTAGACCTTTTCAAAACTTATTTATTTACTTATACTGTATACCACCTTTATTATTTTTACAAATAATTCAAGGTAGCAAACCTATCCAACACACCTCCCTCCTCCTAGTTTCTCCAGAACCACAAACCTGTGTTGGGCTGAGAGAGAGAGTGACTGGTCCAAAGTTTTCATGCCTAACACATGAATTAGAACTCACAGTCTCCTAGTTTCTATCCTGGTGCCTTAACCACTGGACCAAACAATACTTTGCAATGGGCAGGGACTCCATTATAGGCATTGCCATTCAGGTAACATTTTAGAGGCATGGATTTATAAAAGAGAGAGAATGCTATGAAAGCTGCTAATTTGAGGGAGAAGGGTTGAATTTTCCACCACACATCTGTCACAATGGTTTTTGGGCCATTCTCAGATAAAACAGAAATGGCCCTGGAGAAAAATATTTCCGTGACACTTGTAGATGAGTTTCAGGATTCTTGTGCTTATCAGAGTTGAGGGATAACCAAGAATTGTCTCTCTTTTTTTTTATCCACAGAGGAGTTGTCATGGCCAGCAGATAACTCTGAAGAAGTTATCAATACACTAAAAAAAGAATTTGGATTGTAGACTCCAGGTTTAAATCAGTTTTGTTCTCAGGTTCCTTTAGAGAAGGAAACTTCTGGAGGATTCTTTAGATTTGTACCAAGATCAAGGATATCCTAAAGGTGCTTTTTTCAAGAGGCAATCGGACTTTCTGGTTTTTCTTTGAAGACGTTTCACTTCTCATCAAAGAAGCTTCTTCAGAGAGAGCTGAAAAAGCTTCTTGGATGAGAAGTGAAACGTCTTCAAAGAAAAACCAGAAAGTCCAATTGCCTCTTGAAAAAGCACCTTCGGGACAACCATGACCTGGATGATGGAGAATCTCCAGAGACAAGATCAAGGATATTTCTCCATAAAAGCTGGACATCAAAAGCTGAATGTCTTGTTTGCTTTTTTAGTGTAATATTTACACTCTTGAACTCCAAAGTGGTAGCGCTGCATGGGAGAATTCTCAGTTCTAGGCTGGACAGTAACAGATTCAAGCAAATACTGGGGATTCCTATCCACCAGACTTCCTAAGGAGATTATAAGCAACAGAACTACAGTTTAGCTCCCATGGGCTGAATATCGCTGGTATTATGTTACAGTAGACACTTGTGTTACAATATTGGCTTGTCTTGAAACCAGCCAATATCATAGATTTCCTGTCCCACCTCCACCATAATCTACTTGTTTGCTCCACCTAATGCTACCAAGATGATCAGCTTTTCCTATAGACTCAAGTAATAGGCTACAAGTTTCTCTTGTACATTCACTTAACAGAGACAATGCCATCCACTGTTAATTCTTGCTCAAACCTCTTCATTGCCTCATTTTTTTCTAGCTATAAGATCGATTCCTTGATGATACAATTTTCTTCTCCATGTCATACTATTGACCCAAGTTGCCTTCACCTCCTCCTCTGTTTTTCATTCTTAATTTCTACATTCCCATTAGATCAAAGGAGCCATTGCCCCCACCTCTTGGGCTTTTTGGTACAAAAAGAGAATTTCAAGTGGGAAAAAAAATCAAGGTTTTATTAACACGCCAATGGGTGAGATACAGCACTGATTGTGTGCTTGGCTCTCATTCTTTACATATCCATATGATTGTCTCATCAGAAGTTTCATTATGACACTTTCCCCCCCTTCCAAGCTCTCAAGACATCCAGTTTAAGTTTTACTACAGGTAAATTGCCTTGGTATCACTTTTCCAAAGTATTTTAATATGCTTCTTTACTAATGTCATTTTTCTTTTAATTTTATACCGCCTTGAGTTGAACTGAGATGCCAGTTAAGTAAATCTGCTGAACAAACAAATGAGTGCAATGGTTTTTCTTGCTCTCTCTTTCTCTCACAGAATAGGACCAAGTTCAGCTCTTGTTCCATTTTCCCATCTTCCCACACACAGAAAACTAGATGCAAATGTAGGTGCATCAGCTGTAGCATGGATTTCTCAAATTAGTTGAAGCTTTCTCTGTGGCAACAGTGTTGGAAATCTTAAGCAGGAATGTTGTTTAAGCTCCAAGACCCATTAAGAATGGCTTTTCTAGTAATAGGATCAATTCTTTGATGGTACAATTTTCCTCTGCATGTCATACTGTTGACCCGCAATGCCTTTACCCCTCTTCTCTGTTTTTCATTCTTAATTTCCACATTCCCATTAAATCAAAGGAGCCATTATTTTTCTTTTTTTCTTGGGCTTTTTGATAGAAAAAGAGAATTTCTGTGTGGATTTTTCCCCGTCCCTCGACACTTCCTTCGTTTCTTTGTAATTCATAACTGCAGGAATAAAGGTCTCTATAGCTAGATCTGTATTGATGTAGGAGTTGAGGGTTAGACTCAGAAGCACAAAGTATGTAGTTATGAAAGCTCCCCAAAGTCTTGCCTTCCGTGCACAGAATAATTAAAATTTATTCAAATTTAGCAATGTTGTCAGATTTCTTCAAAAGGAAGAAGAGTTGTACAGTACTTCTTTGAGAGCAGGGCTGACTATTAGTAACGGAAATCGTACAGCTTATTTCGTATTTTCTTTTAGCTTTACAGTGAAAGAATGAGCCTGGCTACCGTTCTGCATTCTCCATATTTTAGTTCTCCTAGCAAATGAATCAGAAGAGCAAAAGAAAGCCTTGCATTTGGTGCAATTAATGTTTTGCTGTGTGTATTCTAAACTTGCTTTCGGGATAGCATTTATTCATGATCTTAATAATAACCTCATTCCACCTCCCAATTTTCCCTGCTCCATAACTTGATAAATTTGTGAAAGTAGGAGAGGGTGGAGAAGAGAAAGTGGTCAAAGGGCTGGTGGCAAATCATTACTGTATTAAACAACAACAGAAAATGAAATTCAGAAGGGGATTGACCTTGACCTAGTATAGTCCTTTAAGTACTGCCTGTCTTTAACTTCCCTCTCTCTTTATAATTCAAAGTTAAAAATGCAGTTCTGAGCAGGGAAACTTGCTGAAGCTGTATCGTGTATAGGCACTTATTTTCATTTGCTGTCTGAAGCATTGAAGGGATGAATGTATTGAAGGTCTCCTAAGATGCCTATAAAAGAGAATGGCCATGAATGTCTATGGATACACATCACAATAGCTTCCATTTTCCCTATTGAAAAGTGCAGCACATTTCCTTCCCACAAAGAGACAGGGAGAGCTATACGGAAGGCTTTTTGTGCCGGATTGAATGAACGTGAAATGGAAATCAGACAGAAGAAGGAACTGCCCATCTCAGAACTCAAGACTGCAGCCACCAACCCCTTTCATCCACCTGGGGCTTGCATTCCATTAGAATGGAATGGAATTAAAAACAAACCATTTAAAACGTACTTTTACATCTACCCACTGCCCTCTGCAACAACGTGGCTTTCAGCAGAACTTAAAAAGGCTTTTTGTAACTTAGGACATTGAGTAGTCTACCTAGCAGTGGTGGGTTGCTACTGGTTCTACCTGGATCGGGCAAACCGGTAGCAGCGGTGGCGGGAGGCTCCGCCCACCCACCGAACACCATAAAAAATGCTCTGCGCATGCGCAGAAGGGTTGCACACGCGCAAAGCGCTCTCCCGTTCCCAAACCGGTAGCAAAGGTAAGAGAAACCCACTACTGCTACCTAGGCTTAGATTCCCCCCCCCAATGGGCTGGGTTAGGAGGAAAAGGATCTTTAAAAGTAATGTTTTTAAAAATGCTTTGAGAATGTCACCAAAACAACACTATACATATGGACATTCTATAACCCTCAATAGAGTAATGAATGCGTTGTTTCCCACTACATTTCAACTATAAATTAAGGAGAAAAGGTTTCCATAAGATATTTGGATCACATGCAGCCCCCTGACTCTGGCACCTGTAAATTGCCAATCTTGGTTTATCTATACCCATTATTCCCTTCCAGCCTGTATCAGAGCCAAGAGGGTTGTGATATTAGCTCTCTTAACACTCTGTGTGAAAGACGAGGTGCTGCGCAGTACTGATTGCCTAGCTCAAAGAAGTCCAGTTACACACAAATTTGCATGTTTGTATCGCACACAAAAGCTACAATGGATGGCAACACCTAGCTCTCATTGGCTGATCTTGAAAGGCTAAGCAGGAACTGTTCCTGGATAGCACTTGTATGAGAACTCACTAGGAAATCTCATGGTCGTTAGCTAGACTGGGAGGGAGAAAACAAAAACCCAGAAGTTAGCCCATTTCTATATTCTTGTCCAGGAAAGTGCAAGAAGTAACCACATTTATAATGTGCTTCACATATATCTAGTGGGTATTCTTTCTCCATGTTGTAGTGGGAGTGGAGCAGTGGTGGGTTCCTACAGGTGCGGTGCGGAGCGCAGCTACGGTAGGAGCCCGGCAATGACATCATTTTTGGGCGCTTCTCCGCGTGCTGAGCTGTCGGGAAAAAGCCGTCCCACCCGCCCTTGTGTGAATACTGACCTTTATTCTTGCTCCGAAGCACAGCTGAGAAGCTTCTCAGTTGTGTTTCAGCTTGTAATGTTGTCCTGAGCATACGCGGAAGTGAAATCTCACGGTGGGATGCGATTTCACTTCCGCGCATGCTTGCAATGCGCACTGGTAGCGAACGTAACCAGAACCCTCCCCTGGAGTGGAGGGGCAGAATTGGACAGAGAGTGACTTGCCTATAGTTATAGAATGAGCTCAAGGCAAAGGTGAGAGTCATTCCAGGTTGTTGTTCTCTTAATAATGTTGTCACTATAGGTAACCATAGTTCTTTTATTTGTTTGTTTGTTTGTTTGTTGGGTGTTTTCAGGTCAGTGTTAACTTCTAGCAACTGCTTGGACTAATCCGTGCATTTTTCTTGGCTAGATTAAAGATAAAGGTAAAGGTTTCACCTGTCCAGTCATGTCCAACTCTAGGAAGCTGTGCTTATCTCTGTTTCTTAGCCGAGGGAGACAGCATTGTCTGAAGATATTTCCACAGTCATGTGGCCAGCATGACTATATGCTGAGGCATATGGAACACTGTTACATTCCCACCAAAGTGGTATCTATTTATCTAATCACATTTGCATGCTTTCAAACTGCTAGCTTGGCAGGAGCTGGACAAGTAATGAGAGCTCAACCCATCACATGGCACTCGGGTTTTGCACCCAGATTGTCAACTTTCCAACTGGAAAGCTAGATTATCAGTTTTGAAAGCTAGATTATCAGTTTTTTTAAAATTTAAGTTTTGGGGGACACCAAACCCCCAAAACTTTACCCTTAGACTGTCCACTGTTGACCTCACCCGATTCCTAAGAGGTCAGTAAGGGGCGTGCATAAGTGCACCAGCGTGCCTACCGTCCCTGTCCTAATGTTCCCTCTTATCAGTACCCATTTTATGTATATAAACAATGTTATATCTATGTATATTACCAACATGTACTTGACAAAAATAAATAAATAAAATAAATTTTTTTAAAAAGTTATCTGCCCTTGCCTCCTTCCTAGGGCTGAGAGAAGGCCTGACCTAAAAGTCACTCAGCTGGCTTTTGGTCTAGGTGGGAGTAGAACTCATATCTCCCTGGTTTCCAGGTTGTAGAAAATGACCCAGTTAATTTATTACCCAGTTTGTCATTTTCCAGGCACATTAAAAACCTGAAATTCTTATGGTGCAATGGTATTCTGTTAAATGGGGATTGGTTTGATCAAGGGTGCTATGAGTTAAGGCAATGAACTGGGCCATTTTCTACAATGAGACTTGTTACTGTGCAGCACTCTGTCCTTTTTCAGCAGTGCAAGGCTGCCAGTGTGCCTGCATAAAGGCTAATATGAGTGGGAGAAGTCAGGAAAGGCAAAGCCAAAGCAGTTCTCAACCAAAAAAAGATAAATAACGCCCCTGCTAATTGCGCAGCCTCCCAAGAGAAAAAAGGCAAATGTTTATGTTTTCAAAATGGCTTGTCATTCGCCTCTAATAAGGAACAGTCACAAGTAGGTTTCCCAGAGACCCGGGTCACATATTGAACTGATTATACAACATGTACTTATTGACTGGAATTTCCTTCCTGTTCCAAGAGGCATTTTTTACCTTTATTTGAACATTCAAAATGCAGCCTGGAATATTTGTTGCCTCTGTCCTTCACTTGACTGAGGGGACAATTGCCAGGCTAAATAATAGAGAGAGAGAGCAATGCAAGACACTTTAGGTGAACTAGAGGGCTCTGCATCCATTCCTTAAAATGGAGGCATATTTGCTTTACAGTTTCAACTACTGGAAAGCTACCCTAGGATTCCATTCAACAAGAACAGCATGTGTTTTTCTCCCAAGGCAGTCTCATGTGGGATGGAAATGGAGTGGGTGATCCAAACTGACATTTCCTGATCCCTCCCAGCTCATGATGATCTCTGCTTTTCTTTTTCCCTTCTACCTTTCACTGGGAAATAATTTACACTGACAGCTCTCAGTTTAGCACAGCTCCCGGCTCCATTTTGGAACATCTCAAGGTAATCAAGAAGCTTAACGTTCTTCATTCTTTTGGCTAGGTTTGCCATGTTGTCAAACCATCCAGTTTTTGATGCCTCTAGCAATATGACCACTATGGCAGAAAACTTTCACCTCATGGTCCTGAAAAAATCTCTCTCTTTCTTAGGTTGGATCTTCTTCACCATCAGTGGAATGAAAGGTTTTCAGCTTCTAAAAGCCCCAGGCCGGGTATTGCAGGGAGCATAAAAAGTTGCCCCTCTAAAGAAAATAATAACATCAAAGTTTGTTTAGAATGTTTGTTTTGAGAGGAAGTTCAAGAAATTACTTGTAGAGGACACATAATCCAAGATGAATTATCCTTCAGGCTAAGGCAGATGGAATGGGGATACACTGGCATATTTTCCCTGCTGATACATTTCTCCCCTTCCACTTCATTGGACCTTCACAACCTTGAAAGTTATTTATGTGCAAAAAGAAAAAAAAAACGACAGAAGTGGGATGTGGATGCCTCTCTCTATCCTCCCCCTTCTCTTCCTTTTAACCCACAAACAACTTTCTACAAAACACCTTTTTCATAGATTAAAAACTTTAATACACAGATCATATTTCCAGACAATACTGTCGATTAAATGGACACTGGACTCCACCATTTTCTCCTCGCCTCCTATATTTCCCCTCCATGTCTCTAGTACTTGGGGAAAGCATTACCACACTGGGGAAAAAATGCAAAATTACCAGGTTCTTTAAATGCAACCAGTTTACTAGAACTCAGAAAAGTGAATTTGTTGTCACACTTTTTTTTTCTACAATTGCATCATAGGTAACTAATAAATTAGGAAGAGGGTCACTTGTGTGTCACCTTCTCCCAACAACCTAAAAAGAAATGCCTGTTGAACAAACAGAAGCAAATCTGATTCCCTGAATATATATATAGATCCACAAAGTGAGGACAAATGTGACAAAATGATTTTTGTCTCTGCCTGCTTAGTTTGTACCTAGTGGTTGGCGTTTGATGTGTCCCTTTAAGATCTATTTATATTTCCATGCTTATGATTCTTCATCCTTAAATCCAACTTGGACTGCATAGGCCACTAAATGCTATGAAACCAAGACTTCTGAGGTAAGGGAAGCTAGGTGCTGTCAGAACTAGAAACATTATTCTGTATTCTATTTCAAAACGTAGAGAAACGCAGATCAAAAGCTGGCAGGCAGCGTACAGAATGTGCACCTCTGTTGGAATCAAGCCATCGGTTTCTCCTTCCTTCCCCATTGTTCTTCATCGCCAAAAGATAATTGCAATCTCAGCTCAGCCTTTGCAATACCCTGCAATGTCTTTTCTAGCTGGAGAGAAGCAAGACTGGCTGAAGGCTAGGAAGATGGCCTGAAACACAATGACATCTGAAGGCCAAACCACCCCGAAATAGACAGAACTGACAGTGTGACTTTTATAGACATACAGTATGCCTTTTCTACCCCTTTGAGTTGAATAAGACAGCCCTTCTGGACTTTTGTGCTGATTTCAGGCACAATTTCTATGGTTTTCCTCTCAGGCTTTTTGTGTTTTTTTTTGTTAGCCCCTTTTTCAACTTCTTTGGAAGCTACTCATTTTATTCTGAGAAAAAGAATTGCAGTTCAAGCCACACTTTGCTTTTTCTCATATACTAAGCACCACATACTTCTTATTTTCTTATGGAGATTTCCTCACAGTGCAGTCCTGTTTATACAGTTCCCACTGTGATTAACAGAGTTTACTCTCAGGAAGAATGTAATGGTTTGTAGCCTCAGCAATGAATTCACACAATTTGTAACACTGCCACGGACAAAAGGGAATAAAATAACTCTTCTGATAGTAAATAATGAGAACAAACATTATGAACTTGTTCCTTTGAATCCCCTAGCCTGGATTCAAACTCATTAATACTTTGCAGAGAGCGAAATGGAGACTATTGAGTAAACAAATGGAACAGAATATAAAGGAGTGAAATGAAGCTAAATATTTCAGCACATTTCTGATAATTTTAATAACATTAAAATGGGCCCCACATTCATCCTTTTTAAATTTGTCCTATGTGTGGAGGCAGAGAAGCAAGAGGAAATAAAGCAAACAGAAAAGGATTGGGAAAATAATTCAGAATAAAATTTGGGGGGGGGGGTTACCCTACTTATGGGCCTTTATATGCTTTTTTAAAGGAATCCCTTGCATGCCTGTAGCATACAAATGTGTTTTTCCCCCTGTATGATAGAAGGAAATTTATTCCAGTATTGAACTGCACACCCACAAGCACATATTTCAAGCAGAATTCGATTATTTCCTGGGAAAAACAACAACCGAAGAAAGACTGAGTGCCCAGTTGATCTTAGCTAAAAGGCTAAGTGAGAAACTTGAATAAGAAATCCAGATTAAGAGTTCCTACCCACTTTGGGCCTGCTTCAGCCAAACAGTCATTAAGTATAATTTACATTAAATGTAATAAATTAGATTTATCCAAGACTAATCATATCTTCAGCTTTACTTACAGCAAACAATGTGAGAAGAAAACTATATGAATAATCTGTCTCAGTTAGCGGTAACAAGGTTGCAGTTGGCAGGAAAAAATTAACATCCTGTTCAACTTGGTTTATCAAAATTCAGGGGACAGTTACTGTCAAACAGAACTGCTTACAGTCAGGATGTACAGGTATCATTTTAAGATGATGATGATGATGATGATGATGATGATGATGATGATGATGATGATGTAAATTATATTATTCACAAACACATTTATCACAGTGAACTCTTCCTCCCCTCTCCTGTAATGCATCAGAAACCTGTGGAGCAAAAAGAACCTTATTTTTATTGACAATAATAAGCCTTGAATCTGTTTCTCTGTAGAGGCTGCCTCATAGTTCATTTTTATACTTTCCTAGGAAATTGACTTCCTTTTGATGAGTTAGTTACTAGCCTCCAGAGATGTGGAAGAATTTCCTTCAATTTAGATTTTTAAGCAAACTAACTTAGTTTACGATCTGTGGCTTAGAACATGTTTCTGCCTTTGCCCATATTGGTTTTTAGCTCTTTTCATAACATAAATAATTTAAATTCAAATTTGCTCTAGAAATGTCAGATTTTTAAACTACAGATATTTCAAAATTACAGCATTTAATAAAAGCTTGCCCAACTAAATAAGAGTTTAAGTCTGGTTTAAATAAGATCCACACCAGTAGTGGGTTCTAAATCCCGTCACTACCGGTTCGCTCATGCGCACATGCGCAGAAGCATCCCGGGTGGGTGGGCAGAGCCTCCCGCCACCACTGTTACCGGTTCGTAGAACCGGGCTGAACCAGGAGCAACCCACCGCTGATCCACACATAAATGAAACTGAATTCATTAAGCGCAATGAAACTGATTAGACAATCTATGCCCAGTCCTCTAGCTGAGCCATTTTCACTTGAGTTTCTTTGCTTGCTAAAATTACTCAGGCTATGCAACTTGAGAATCCATGTGGGGCCCAACCTGGTTCAGCTAACACAGTACAGCAGATGACCAAAGAGATCCAGAGAGCATGGCCATGAAAATTTGTAGCTGAGGACTTTTTCCTCCTTGCATTTTCATCAGATCTCAAGTCAAGCATTGTATTTCCTTTATTTCACTCTCCAAGATTTTAATGTAAGCGTTGATGTAATAACATCTTTATCCTTCTTCTCTCTTATCTACCCACCCTCCTCCAGCTTCTGTTGTTACACTTTTAGTATCTACTGTAAAGCAGGGGTGTCAAACTCAAGGCCTCTGGAGTAGGGGTGGGTTCTGACTTACCTCGCTGCCGGTTTGCTTCCTCCCATGCCATGTGGCCGCGCCTCGTGGGTGCACGCGCATGCATGCACCGTGCTGAAAAAATGTAAAAAAACCTTCCCAAAAAAGCCCAAAACAAGATGGCGACGCATGCGCAGTGCTGGAAACTCGGCTTCTGCGCATGCGCAGAAGAATAAAACCCCGGAAAAAAATTATTTTTTAAAAAAAAATTAAAAAAAATTTAAAAAGGAGATGGGGGCGCCCACGGACCGGCACCGACTGAACCGGTTCTGTGATGTCATCATGACATCACCAGCGGTTTGCTACCTGTTTGGGCAAACCGGTCTGAACCGGGAGGAACCCACCTCTGCTCCGGAGCCTGGGGAACGCGAAAATGCCCCCCGCCATGGTGCAGGAGGCTGAGTAGGCCACGCCCACCATGGCCACGCCCACTCAGCAACCGGGCAGAGAACCCATTGCTGAAATTTTTGAAGCCCACCCCTGCCCCTATTGTTTCCCCAAGCCAACCTGCAGAACCCGGTCTTCAGGCCCTGGTGGAAGGATAGAAGGATTAACTATGCCTGTGTAGTTAAACAATTTCTTCATACAATGGCCAAATAATTCATACTCTCAGAAGCAGGCTATTTGTAAGCAAGTCAGAAATAGGGAAGATAATTCTTCCTTTATCAAATCTTTCTACTACTTTAACTGCTGGATGAGTAGCAGCTCTACTCCAATATTAGTAGATATTATTATTATTACCTAATAATATCTAATAATAGATAATAGCTCAGCATTGCTGGATATCCTGCAACAATCCAGTTGTCCTGCCACTGTATTCGGATGCAAGTGCTGCAGTTCTTATTTATAGACAACCATTGTTGCAGTCATGTTCAAGGCTATGCAACAGATCTGGGCAATGCTTTCATCTGGAGCTGCATCTCTCTCTCTCTTTCTCTCTGCTTCTAAGACTTGCATTTGGTGCAGCTCAGGGGTGGGTTGCTTGTTCTTCATGCTACCGGTGCGCTGCGTGCGCATCTTCATGTTTTGGCATGTGCGTGCTTGCTACGCATGTGCACACCCTTGCTATGTGTGTGCGCGCCCTTGCTACGCACACTTCCATGCGCGGAAGCAAAAAAAGCACCAAAATCGCGCACACGCATCCCTCATGAGATTTTGTTTCTGCACATGCACAGGAAGTAAAATCAGCCCAAAAATGTCTAAAAAAAGATGGCGCCGCGCAACAGACTGGCGAAGATGGCACCGGAGTGGTTGCGCGCAAATAGTGCCATCTGCTGACCACTACCGGTACTGTAAAGTGGACCGCACCGGTAGGAACCCACCACTGGTGCAGCTGCTACCTTCTGGAGGTTCCCCAGATTGTTTATGCATTAGTTTTAGGATTTAACTTAGCAATAAAAATAATGATGGCATCTTTTTGGGAATTCTGGGACTTTTATATAAACCTTGGGCTGGGCTTTACATTCAATAATCTGCCTTAATGTTTTTGGTTTAAAAAGTTTCCTCAGATTTTGGAAACAGTGGCCAATAGTTCTCATTCCCTACTCCAAAATCTAGAAAGTGGCCTTCAAACAGCATTATAAGAACCATTCCTACCCTCTTCAAATTGTCTGCACTGTATACTGTAGTCCAAATTGCAATTGGCTGCAATGCTTAAATCCCAGTGGATAAAGGCAAAGTTATCTCTGCCATGTATGACCAGCAGAAAATAATAATAATAATAATAATAATAATAATAATAATAATAATAATAATAATAATAATAATAATAATAATAATAATAATAATAATAATAATAATAATAATAATAATAATAATAATAATAATAATAATAATAATAAGGAAGGACTTGATTAGTGGATAAACATGCCCAGTCCAATCTAAACATCTGGCTGTGTGACCAACCATAATAATAATAATAATAATTGTTAAGGAGTTATTGTGCTGTTAAGCACATACACAGCGAAATGAGTTGTAGTAATGGTGTTGCAGTTTGATATGAATGCTATTCAGTCAATAAACAGAATATCTTTAGTATATACAAAATAGTTTTTACTTGAATAGTAGCAAAGTTAAATAGGAAGTCCAAGTCATACACAGTTATTCAGTCAATGCAAAGTTTCTTCTTCTTGCCTATCTTTGTTTTAACTCACAAACAAAGATTACAGCTATCACTTAATTCTATAATATCACAGACACTTACTTCTTCTTCTTCACAGCAATTTCACACAGCCATAAAGTAATCTACTTATCAGTAAAACGGCACAGAGAGTCTTCAATCCGGAACATACCGTCAAACACCACTCACTACACTAAACCACACTAAACCATAAACCACCAACCACATTGAGCATGCTCTTTTGCTTGCTTATATAGTAATCATCCACAATGCATTTAAAGCAATATACACATAACAATAATTTGTGGCTTAAACATATATTAACACACCCAATCGTTTGAACAGGGTTCTAATAATAATAACAATAACAACAACAACAACAATAATAACTACTACTACTATTACTACTACTACTACTACTACTATTACTACTACTATTTCTTTAGTTTCATCAAACAACAACATCTGCCTTGGGAAGGACTCAATAGGTGGATAAAATGTCAAATCCAGTCTAAACATCTGGCTGACTGTGCAATGAACCATAATAATAAAATTATCATCAGTCAATTGTGGAAGGCAGCTTTAATTGGAACAGCTTACATCCTGCAACAATACTTTTAATATTATTAAACAACAACATCTGTCTATCCCAAGTCCTGGAGAAGGATTCAAAAGAGAGACAAAAATGTCAAATCTAGTCTAAACATTTGACTAAATGTGTGACTAACCTTAATTTATTAACTACATAGATTTCCTGACTCCCAGAGACTCTGGAAAAATTCCCCAGATCCATTTCTGAATTGGCAAATAAGATGGAAATATGATATTATCTGTTCTTGTTTTTGACAAATTATTTGTTATTTTATTTTGAAAAAAATAACATTCATTGTTTTGTTTGGAATATGCATGAGGCTTTGAACTTTTCCAGAAGTTCACTAGTTAGTGTTTTCCCCTGTTGTAGACCAGACTAGAGGGTCAATCATCTGCACCACTTTCATCTTCTTTTGATTAAAACAGCCTGCACATTTTCCATCATGAATTACTGAATTCCTCAGACAACAAATCATCCATACAGGCTATTCCCACATAAGACATCAAAACACAGACTATACGTACTGTTAGTTCATTGTTATGATGTTAGTTCTCATGAGTCTTTGTAGCAGCAACGGCCAGACTATCAACAACCCCAGCTCAAACTATAAGAACCAGACTCAAAGTCAGCTTACTCTAGATCTGTCTACACACACACACACAAACACACAAACACACACACAGACACTGGTGCTGTTTGAATGGGAGGAAAGCAAACCACCATGGCTTAGGGTAGTGATGGCGAATCTTTTAGATACCGAGTGCCCAAACTGTGCATGCGCGCATGCCCAAACTGAAAAGTGTGTGCGTGCATGTGCGGACATGCACACATGCATGCGCATGCGCAGCAGAGACCCAAAGATCAGCTCACCGGCAGGAGGCGGGGCATCCCAATACTGACAGCGCGGCAAGAGATAAGATCTTTTTCTTTCATGAGCTTCTGTTTCGTAGTTTACAGGGAAAGAAGCTCACAAAAGAAACTCCACAAAGATCTGACCTGGGGCAACGGTGCATGTGCCAGCAGAGAGGGCTCTGCGTGCCACTTCTGGAACACGTGCCATAGGTTCGCCATCACGAGCTTAGGGAAATCAGGCCTGCCTTAAGAGTGAGCTGAAGCTGTGAATCTCATGGCTTAGTACAGGAAAATCAAATTCTCATTGTCTGTTACCATTTTGGGGCCATAGGCTGGTTTTCAATCTTTACTTTAGCAGTGATCAACTCCTGACCCTGAGCAATATCCAACTTCCCCTCCTGGCGACCACAAGCCCTCCAGAATGATAATCAAACTGTAATTTTTAGTGCGAAAGAGCTTATTCTTCGAAAAAGCGTAAAAATTGTATCTGATTAATGTAATTTTAATTTTAATTTAAGTTTTCTTCCAGCTTCCCACCTGTCACTCAAAGCCAAATAAGTTCTCATTGTGAACAAAAAGGAGCAGAGAATGCCATATTTGGCATACTCATTATGGGGACTCTATTGACGCAGTGGCTCAGGGGCTAAGACGTTAAGCTTGTCGATCAGAAAGATCGGCAGTTCGGTGGTTCGAATCCCTAGCGCCGCATAACAGAGTGAGCTCCCATTACTTGTCCCAGCTTCTGCCAACCTAGCAGTTCGAAAGCATGTAAAAAGGCAAGTAGAAAAATAGGGACCACCTTTGGTAGGAAGGTAACAGCATTCCATGCGCCTTCGGCGTTTAGTCATGCCGGCCACATGACCACAGAGACGTCTTCGGACAGCACTCTTCGGCTTTGAAATGGAGATGAGCACCACCCCCTAGAGTCAGGAATGACTAGCACATATATGCGAGGGGAACCTTTACCTTTATAGATTTAATGCATGACATATCACAGGATAGGCTGTGAGATAAGATCCGTTTGTCCTAAATCCTCTCCTTCTCAATTGTTTACATCAATCAGATGCTGCATTTTAGGCCAAGCTGATTCTTCTAGCTCTTCCTTTCCCACATTTCCATCTGGTGGGACAAGAGCCAACTCTGATCAGTAATTGTGTGCAAATGGATTCATTTGACTACTGAGCCACCAGAGATTCGATTTTAATTTATTGCCTGCATTACCTGATGGCTTGCATCTAATTGCCTCTTTGACCCTTTGAGGAGGGCTTTTTGTTAGCTTTGCGGAGGCAATGATGTGCATTTTGAAAAACCATTCCCTCCCTTTTTCCCCTTCTTTTTTTTTAAAAAAAGGTCACAATTATGATTTTCTTTTAGCAAAGTGTCATATATAACTTAAGAAATCTTTTTCCCCACTCTCCTTTTGTTCCATTCTGTGCTGCGCTAATGAAATTCCTGAAAACATGATAAGTTGCTGTTGCCATGGAAACCTATTCCTGGCAGAAAATGTAACCGTTTAATGCTGCAGATTTATTCATGTGCCCCGTTAGTCAAACTTCATACAATAAAATCAAATTAATATTTCTGTCTAATCAGGTTTGGGCAGCTCCCTCTTTCTCCTACAATGCTCTCCCCTGCCCATACCTTTGGGAAGAAGGAAATATTATCTTTAGGAGACTGTAAGTAACAAGGTTCTCCATATTGTCTTGCCAAATCATCTTTGCATATCTTCTAACCATGCCATCCCATGCAGTATGTTTTTATTGGAGACTTACCTAATGAAATCTTGTTGATTTATGGAAGCTCAAATAGTGTTATCCTAAAGTTAACCCCATGAACCTAATGGACAAAAATAATGGATGATGGTCAGCATTATAACATTTAAAGGTAAAATCTCGACTTCCGGTTCCGGTCTCGTCGGCGTCGCTGGCGCTCCTCGCAGGGCGTCCTTTCAACTTGGCGTAAAAGCCGCCAGATCAGCTGTCTGGTGGCTTGAAAATCTCTCCCCAGGCGAAGGGGAGAGATGAGAGCATGACAGGTGGGGTAGAGCCCCCCTAGTGCCCTAAAAGTCAACTTAGGGCATGTAGGGTGAGGGCTCCCCACGTAGCCTGTCTGCAGCTCTGGGAAGCTGGAAGCCTCCGCTAGAAAGCGGAGCAAGATGCCGCGGCCACCGCTGCTGATTTAAAGAGATACAGCTATTTTAAAAATACAGAGAGCAGCCAGAGAAAGACAGGAGTCCTGGAGGTATTAGCTTATTCTTAAACTCCATTTTTGGGTTTTCATGAAGAAACAAAGTAACTTAATAAGGATTGGCAACAAGATGGCGATTTGAAACGTTGGTGTAGAAGAGAAAGTTATTTTTGCTTTGCTATCAGCCCTTTCCTCTGGAAACTTTTGATCTCAAGAATGAATTTTTTTTCCTTTTTTTCTTTTTTTCTGAATTAATTTATAGTTTTATAAAAGATAAAATTGAAATAGTTTTGGACTTGGAAAGGAATTATTTTTTAAAGTAAAATCTGGGTTTCTCTTTCCTCTCTTCTTTGTCCTTTTTTTTGAAAACATTGAAATGGCTTCTAAACTTGAAAAGATGTAGTGAATAAAAGAACTGAGTACTCTTTTGATTATATTGTAAAGAAGCAATCTATGTCTGATTTAACATCATCAAAGTCTTTAACACCTGAGACTATTTTTAATACATTGAAAGCAATGAAAAATGAATTAATTTTAGAATTTAATTCAAAACTTGCTGAAATAGAAAAAAAATTGCAGGCTGCTATGGAGAAGATGAATTTACAATTGAGAGCGGATGTGGTGAAAGTTTGTAAAGGATTAGCAGCAAATATGGAGATTTTGGGGAAGGATTTGGAAAAAAATAAGAAAAATTTAACAATTTCAGAGGAATACATAACCAAGGTTCAAAATGATATATTAAAATTGGAAAAAGAAGCGATGATGTCTCAATTTCAAGAGATGAAATTTGCTATAAGAGTCAGGGGCTTGAAGGAAAAAAAATTTGAAAATTTGAAAGAAAGAATGACAGAGGCACTGGAGCAGGTGTCTGGATTGTCTAAAGATGAATTGGCTACAAAAATCGATAAAATAAACAGAGTTAATTCTTGGTATGCAAAACAAAACCACTTGCCAAGGGACATTGTAATATACTTCACTACCAGAGCTTTGCGGAACAGAATCATACAGGCGACTTTTAATAATAATCTTCAGGCAAATGGTCAAGAAATAAAGATATGGAAAGAAATTCCTGCCAAGATGCTTAAAGATAGAAGAGAATATTCTTTTCTGGTCCAGGAATTAAAAATACAAAATTTACAATACAAATGGAATGTACCAACAGGAGTAACCGTAAAATTCTTGGGAAAAAGATATGGACTAAATACAATAAAGAAAGCTACAGAATTCTACATCAATGTTTTAAAGGCTGATATTTCTAAAATTCCAGTAGAAAAAGGCATGGAAATAAGGGAGGAGGAGAAGGGAAATCTGGATATACGTGATCAAGAGGAAATAATTCCAAAGATTCCAAAAGAGTGGCAGAGCCAGACAGATGTTTATGACGTGGAAAAGGAGACGGAGGAATGGGATCAGATGACAGCTGAAGCGACAGATTTGAAACAGCCAAAGGACAGATGGTGTTGAAATTTATAGGATGGTTGGAAAGATGAACAAGATTGTAAACATTTTTTCTTTTTTTCTTTTCATATGTTGTATTAATATTGTCTATTAATGGTATTATATTTTATTTCTAGATTGTTTTTTAGATATATATTATATATTCTGGAGTTATAAATTTGATATAGTGCATTATTTCGTTATCATTAATTTGAGGATTTGAAATATTAATATTGTTTATCGATGGTATTTTCATATCAAATATTTTGAAGTTATAAACTGGATATAGTGTAATATTTTGGTATCATTATTTTGAGGATATAGGGATTAAGTTTAAAAATTTAGAGGTATAAAGAGTTGGTTTTTATTCTTTTTATTATTATTATTATATATATTTTTGGTTATTATTTTTAGTATAGTAGATAATATATATTTTGAAGTTGATACCTTAAGGTATAGGAATATTGTTATTAAGGTGTATTTTATGGTTTGAGGTTTAGAGGAAATGTTATACATATAATATTATGTTATTAATAAGTTGGTGGATTTTAAGTTTAAGTTTAAGGGTGATGAAATACAAGGGGTTAGCTTTTAATTCTTAACTTCTAGTTGTTGTTGTTGTTGTTGTTTTAATCATTATTAATATATATATATCAAATATTGGGAAGTTAATATTTTGGTATATTGTAAAATTATGTTATTAATATTGTTTGAGTTTATGACTAAGTTTAGTGTATGAGGTTCATCTTTGTCTCTTTTTTATTTTACTTATTTTTGTTTTTCACTTGTTTACTTTCTCTTTAATTTTTAATGTTTTGAATAGTTTTAATTCGGAGTTAAAGATGCCGAAAAAATGAGGGATCTAAGAAGTTACTTTAATCTAATTTAAATTTATGTTATTGAATACTATGCCCTGTACTTTTTCTGGGAAGTCCGGGGGGGGGGGAGGGAAGGGAAGGGAGTGGGTTGTGGGTAGGGGGGATGGGGGGGAGAAAATTGATAAAAATGTTTGTACTTTGTACTAATAAAACTTTTTGAATTAAAAAAAATAAAAAAAAATAAAGGTAAAATCTCCAGGAACTCTTGAGAATCCCATCATACCTCACAAACATTGAACTATCTTTAATTTCAAAGATATATCATTTACAGGAAACCAATGTTTATCTTCTTGGTATGGCATCATTTTCATAAGGTATTTCTTTAAAAAGGCAGAAAGGAAAATACACATCATGCATTCAACAACACTGGTTTGTTGCAAGTTCTTTAGAGCAGACTAAGTCATAATAGTAGCTGTCATCCTGCCAAACCAGTTACCATCAATCTAAATTTATTTATTTATTTATTTATTTATTTATTTATTTATTTATTTATTTATTTATTTATTTATTTATTTATTTATTTATTTATTTATTTATTTATTTATTTGTTGAGTACGTGTTAGTAATATACATAAATATAACATTGTTTATGTACATAAGATGGGTACTGATAAGAGGGAACATTAGGACAGGGACGGTAGGCATGCTGGTGCACTTATGCATACCCCTTACTGACCTCTTAGGAATTGGGTGAGGTCAACAGTGGACAGTCTTAGGGTAAAGTTTTGGGGGTTTGGTGACAAAACCACAGAGTCAGGTAGTAAGTTCCAGGCATTTACCACTCTGTTGCTAAAGTCCAGTGGAGTCCAGTAGAGTCTCTGTGGAGTGGGCGGCATATAAATGCAAAAAATAAAAAAATAAATAAAGTCATATTTTCTACAGTCAAGTTTGGAGAGTAATCTAAGCATAGAGCACAACATATATCCTGGAGGGATGGGATCTTACTAAATTATTTTGTTTCCAGTATATTCAGAAATCTCTTCCTCTCACATCATTAGGTTTTGGGACTGGCTTTTCTGATATTAAGAAAGTCCAACATTGGGATGATCAAAAGTGTTCCCAAGCCATATAAGGGCTTTAAAGGTAACCACCTTTAAATGCACCCAGAAAAACACATTGGTAACCAATGGAGCTCATGCAGAAGTGGTTCTTTGTATCTGGCACCATTTACTGTCTACTGACATGATTGTGTCAACAGGCTTAGGATTTGCAAGGGAATGGTGATGTGGTTCCATTGTACGCAATCTGACACTCTCTCTTAAGAGCCTTTTCATAATAATATTAACTACTATTAACTATTCTGTAGTTCCTGGACATTTTAAAAATTATTTTCATTGTTTTTATGGTTTCTTTGTTTGAATGCCATCCAGAGAGACATCATGTGATAAATATAAATATGTTATACAAAAAGGAATACTTTTATGAATGGAAGATGCTGGATATATAGCTTTGAGCAGTGGCACTTTGAGGAATTCTCCTTGGGAGAATAGTGAATCTATTGCTTTTGCAAAATGATGTAAAGTATCTCCAAAGTTAATCCGATCATTAGAATGTCTTTTGATCCATATTGGTAGAGAGAATCCAGATTCAGATCATTAATACAAAAATAAATTAAAACACTTGAGAGTGGAAGCATATTGGAAAGGGAAGCAATCGCTAGCAAATGTTGTCAATTTTTCTACATTTATTCTGGTCAATTGATTGTAATAGGAGGCAATAATTTTAAAAGTATCTTTCAGATGATACTCACATCTTCCTTCTATTGCAAATGGGACACGAATGGCATTAGAATGTTTAAAACAGTGATCTCAATGTCCATGCAGAAAAGTCACTTGAGCTTTTCCTATAATCTTGCCATGTTAAATATTGATTGCTCGAAGAATTCCTAAGTTAGAAACTTATCAATAAAATTAGATCATCTCTATAGATCATTACAAAGTAATATGCAGAAATGCGCAGCCTACATTTCAAGTATAATTAATTGAATCAGTCTGGCATGTCCGTGATTTTAAGAATAAGCTTAAATTCGATGATGAGGTGAAGCATGGATTTAAGGTCTACTGAAATCATTGTTCAGAATACAACAGTGAACACAGGAGTTCCCATAAGCCTTTTGCAACACATTTGGCAAAAAGGAACAAGATTTGGAGTTCTAGTCAGAGTTGCTATCACTACTCCCAAGTGTACATCATCATCATCATCACACTGTCAACTTCTAACTGAACCTGGCAGCAGCCATCTTTCTGTTCCTCAGTTGCCACAAAGAGGGGGAAGGAGGTTGTAATGCATTACTAGACCCAACAAAGAGCTTTCTCATGAAAACCAAGGTCATCTCTACTGGCAACAGATAAGGAGTTGGGGAAGGAGTGCTTGAAGAGCCCGCCAATTAACCCAATTGGCCAACGTGACCTGTGACACTTGGGGATGGAGTTATTTCCTAGTTTAATTATATTGTAACCACGGGAAAGATTTAGATTTGGCTTTCCATTGAAGCGGTGCCAATAGGATGTACTCATTAAAGAAGACCTTTGAGAAGGAGCCAAGTCTCAGAGTGCTGATTTGCTTGAGTTCGTTAGTCTTGATACACGCATCATCATAAAAGGGAATATAGATAGGCACAATTGTATATGCATACATATACATATACTTACACACATACCATCCACATAGTGTGTGTGTGTGTGTGTGTGTGTGTGTGTGTGTGTGTGTGTGTGTGTGTGTGAATGCCAATTTAAAAATTATTCCCAATTTTTTTTAAAAAATGACACAATGTGGTTTATCTTTTGGGGGGAAATGTGTTACTCCAAGGTACCAAATTCTAATGGGGTCTTGCTGTTTTCTCTTCTATTGGACCCTTACCTTTGAAACTTTGTTGCACTGGACAACATTACAAAAAATATATATTTAAGCAGAGAACTCTCTTCCAGGGTCCTTCGTAAAATAATACAGTTCTCTCCAAATAATTCTCCTTCCACTTTGGCTGGATCAACCCTGACCTGTATTTTCCATGCTATAATAGGTCATCAAGATGTGTTGTTTTATACCTTTTGTGCTTATTTCCAGACTTTTTTTTTCAAATTGAAAAATTCAAAATGGATTTTTTTAAAGGTATCAATCCATGCTTCTGAAAAAATGCTTAACCAGCACTTTTAAAAAGCCATCCCATCCCAGCTCAAAGAAAAGAAATGAATATTTTTCTCAGGAAGATAATATTGGGAATTTCCTTTGGTTTAGATTTGATAAGTATATATCAATATCTGTAAATGTCTTCAAAACAGGAAGGAATATGAGATTTAGAACATGTTGATGTAGAAGAAAGCAAAAGTAGCAAATCTGTTCATATAGAGAACACAATATTTCTTGTGTTGAAGTGAGAAATAAATAGTCTGTAGTTCAAAGATAGATCTCAAACATTTTTAACTCTTAAATCTTTAAGATTTAAGTCTTAAATCTTCAAAACTTGTGTTTAAATCTCAGTATAAACATATTGCTCTGATTTACGTTGCCATCTCTCTCTCCCTCTCCCTCCCTCCCTCCCTCCCCCCCCCTCTCTCTCTTTCTCTCTCTCATATTTTATAAGTATGTTTTCTTTAATAGCGCTCTACATGGGGCTACCCTTGAAGAGTATCCGGAGACTCCAACTGGTACAAAATGCGGCTGTGCGTGCTGTGGTGGGTGTACCAAGGTACACCCACGTGACACCTTTACTCCGCCAGCTGCATTGGTTACCCATTTGTCTCCGGGTCCAATTCAAGGTGTTGATCACCATCTTTAAAGCCCTTCATGGCTTAGGGCCGGGTTATCTCCGGGACCGCATTCTGCCTCATACTTCCCTTCGACCGGTTAGGGCCCACAGAGTTGGCCTCCTCCAGGTCCCATCGGCTAAGCAATGCCGGCTGGCGGGTCCTAGGGGGAGGGCCTTCTCTGTGGCAGGCCCCGCGCTCTGGAACCAACTTCCTCCAGAGACCCGAACCATCCCCACCCTGCTGGCCTTCCGAAAAGCCGTTAAGACGTGGCTTTTCCTGCAGGCAGGGGGCAGAGCTTAACTCCAGCTGAACTCTCCTCCGGGTATGCTTGGTTGTTGCATGGTTGTTTTTATATTGCATTTTTAATTTTTATATTATGTTTTTAAATTTTGTTTATTGGTTTCTTGTATTTTCCTATGCTGTACGCCGCCCTGAGTCCTTCGGGAGTTGGGCGGCATATAAGAAAGCCGAATAAATAAATAAATAAATAAATAAATAAATAAATAAATAAATAAATAAATAAATAAATAATAGCAACCTGACAGACTAGACTGTCAGAATACCAGCAAATAGCCAGAGCCTGTAAAGATGAAGTGAGGAAAGCTAAGGCTCACAATGAACAAAGGCTTGCGACAAAAGTACAAAGTAACAAAAAAAGCTTCTTCCAACATATTAAAAACAAGAAAAAAGTCAAGGAAACAATTGGTCCATTACAGGGAGAAAGTGGCAAGAAGGTGACAAGCAACAGGGAGAAAGCAGAGCTACTTAACACGTTTTTTGCATCTGTCTTTACACAAAGGGAGAAAACAGTCCAACCTATCAAAAACAGCATCACAAAAAACATATTAGGAACACAAGTTAAAATAGGGAAGAAAATGGTAAGTGAACACCTGTCTACCCTAGACGAATTCAAATCACCAGGACCAGATGGCTTACACCCCAAGGTTCTGAAGGAACTGGCAGACGAGATCTCAGAACCACTGAACTATATCTTTCAAAGATCCTGGAGCACCGGGGAACTGCCAGAGGACTGGAAAAGAGCTGATGTAGTTCCCATCTTCAAAAAAGGGAAAAAAACAGATCCAGGAAACTACAGACCTATCAGACTGACCTCAATACCAGGGAAGATTTTGGAAAAGATAATCAAGCAACGAATCAACGAACACCTAGAAGCAAACAAAGTAATAACCAAAAGCCAACATGGGTTTGTCAAAAACAGATCATGCCAGACTAATCTTATTGCATTCTTTGATAACGTGACAAAATTAGTGGACCAGAGGAATGCTGTCGATGTGGTTTACTTGGACTTCAGTAAGGCATTTGACAAAGTAGACCATAACCTACTACTAGATAAAATAAAAAAAATGTGGGTTAGACAGCATCACCACCAGATGGATTCGAAACTGGCTAACCAAATGCACTCAACGTGTAGTGCTCAATGGAACTGCATCTACATGGAGGGAAGTATGCAGTGGAGTACCCCAAGGCTCTGTTTTAGGCCCAGTACTCTTCAACATCTTCATCAATGACTTGGACGAGGGGATAGATGGGGAACTCATCAAATTTGCAGATGACACCAAACTGGCAGGAATAGCCAACTCTCCAGAAGATAGGCTCAAGATACAGAAGGTATCTGTTGTGTATCTATTGGTAGACAGCCAACTAAATATGAGCCAGCAGTGTGCAGCAGCAGCCAAAAAGGCCAACGCAGTCCTGAGCTGCATAAATAGAGGGATACAATCAAGGACCAGAGAGGTACTAGTACCACTCTATAAAGCCTTGGTCAGACCACACCTAGAGTACTGCATCCAGTTTTGGTCACCACACTACAAAAAAGACATTGAAACCCTAGAGAAAGTGCAGAAGAGAGCAACCAGGATGATAAAGGGTCTGGAAAATAAAACATACAAAGAGCGGTTGCAGGAACTGAGCTTGGCCAGTCTGGCGAAGAGAAGGACCAGGGGTGACATGATAGCAGTGTTCCAATACTTGAGGGGATGCCACAGAGAGGAGGGGAGCAGGCTGTTCTCTATAGCACCAGAAAGCCAAACAAGGAATAACGGATGGAAGCTGACCAAGGAGAGATTCAACCTGGAAGTGAGGAGAAACTTTCTGACGGTGAGAGCGATCAACCAGTGGAACAGCTTGCCAGCGGAGGTTGTGAGAGCCCCAACACTTGCAATCTTCAAGAGGAGACTGGACTGCCATCTGTCTCAAATGGTGTAGGAACTCCTGCTTGAGCAGGGGGTTGGACTAGATGACCTACAAGGTCCCTTCCAATTCTAATAATAAATCTAAATAAAAGGATTTTGACAGACTTGAACATTGGGCGCTATCAAACAAAATGAAATTCAATGGTGAAAAAAGTAAGGTTCTACATTTAGGCAAGAAAAACAAAATGCACAGGTACAGTATATGTGGTACCTTGCTCAACAGTAGTAACTGTGAGAGGGATCTTGGAGTCCTAGTGGACAACCATTTAAATATGAGCCAGCAGTGTGCAGCAGCTGCCAAAAAAAGCCAACACAGTTCTAGGCTGCATTAACAGAGGGATAGAATCAAGATCACGCGAAGTGTTAATACCACTTTATAATGCCTTGGTAAGGCCACACTTGGAATACTGCATACAGTTTTGGTCGCCACGATGTAAAAAGGATGTTGAGACTCTAGAAAGAGTGCAGAGAAGAGCAACAAAAATGATTAGGGGACTGGAGGCTAAAACATATGAAGAACGGTTGCAGGAACTGGGTATGTCTAGTTTAATGAAAAGAAGGACCAGGGGTGACATGATAGCAGTGTTCCAATATCTCAGGGGTTGCCACAAAGAAGAGGCAGTCAAACTATTCTCCAAGGCACCTGGGGGTAGAACAAGAAGCAATGGGTGGAAACTAAACAAGGAGAGAAGCAACTTAGAACTAAGGAGAAATTTCCTGACAGTTAGAATAATTAATCAGTGGAACAGCTTACCTCCAGAAGTTGTGAATGCTCCAACACTAGACATTTTTAAGAAGATGTTGGATAACCATATGTCTGAAGTAGTGTAGGGTTTCCTGCATGAACAGGGGGTTGGACTAGAAGACCTCCAAGGTCCCTTCCAATTCTGTTGTTGTTGTTGTTGTTGTTGTTGTTATTATTATTATTATTGACAAAAATAGTAATATTTAAGAATTAGACTACTAAAAAATAGTGAGCCTTTGCTAATTTTATTTTTTAAAAAGAAAGTAACAACATGTCTTTATTCATGAGACAGGGAAATATAGAGCTCAATAGTTCAGGATTGAAAGATAATGACAGATCCAATCATGCTTAAATATTGATACAAAAAATTAAAACTTTAGGTACAGATAGTAGTCAAAATATTCTCTTATTTGACAGAGGAAAGGCTGCAGGCACTGGTTCTTTTATTAGAATGAAAGGTAGCCTAGATCACCTGTTAGAGAGCTTTCATTTGGATTTACTTTGGAGAGCCATATTATGACAAATGGCAAGTTATGGCTTCAGAATCTTCACAACTATTTTCTCTGCTTGTGTTTTAGCAACACTGATAATAGGAGTCTTCTCCAAATGCATATATCATCATCATCATCATCATCATCATCATCATCATCATCATCATCATCATCATCATCATCATCATCATCTCAGAAGAGAAGAGAACTGAATCCAGAGAATATGTTCCACAGTCCAATTTTTCAAATATAACAGGATTGATGCAAAAATTCACTGAAATGAAAAACTGTTTTAGGAAGTCATAAAACATAAATTTATATAATTTCAAATGGAATGGAATGGAATGGAATGGAATGGAATGGAATAGAATAGAATAGAATAGAATAGAATAGAATAGAATAGAATAGAATATTCTTTATTGGTCAAGTGTGATTGAACACAAAGGGATTTGCCTACAGTGCAGAAGCTCTCAGTGTACATACAACCAACAAACTGATAAATCATAAATCATAAAATACAATTATAAATCATAAGATACAACCAAAGAAGTGATAGTCATAAGTTACCAATGGAGTAGGTAATAGGAAAGATGAGAAGGATAATAGTAATACAGCCCTACTACATGGTTAGATACCCTTAGGCATAAGACAATGCTGTGGCAATTGTTTAGCAGAGTGATGGCATGGGGAAACACTCTCTTTGTGTCCAATTGTTTTGGCATGCAATATCCTATAACAGCACCCTGAGGGGAGAAGTTGAAACAGTTTATGTCCAGGATGTATTTTCTCATCCCTCTTTCTGACTCGTGTAATATACAGGTCTTATGAGCTGAGGTGGCACAGTGGTTAAAGTACAGCACTGCAGGCTACTTCAACTGACTGCTAGTTCATCTGTTCAAATCTCACCGGCTCAAGGTTGACTCAGCCTTCCATCCTTCTGAGGTCGGTAAAATGAGGACCCAGATTGTTGGGGGCAATATGCTGAACTCTGTAAACCGCTTAGAGAGGGCTGTAAAGCACTATGAAGCGGTATATAAGTCTAAGTGCTATTATGTATACAGGTATTATGGACCCAAAGTCAGTAGCGTTCAGTACCAACATCAGAAGTCTAGTTGATTTTATACCTGTTCCTACTTTGATCATTCTTACAATGTCTTTGCAGGACACCAGTTCAAGCCAGGAGCATCAATAATTGGTGCATTCCAAAGATTTTTGATTCCATGCCAAAACTCACTGAATCTGGATATTTTTTTGAGCTCACCCTAGTGTAATACTCTCATGAATACAATCTGAAGTTTTCTGCCAAATTTGTTATTTTTTTGCAAAATTTGGCAGCAAACCTTAATCCTTTATTAAGTACAATGAGACTGGGGAAAACCCAGTAAAGTGGTTTTGGAATAAATGAAGGATATAAATACATGATAAAGAGTCACACTGAAGTGCTAATTGCCTAGACAATACGCTTGGAAGGCCATAATATTTTCTTGACTTCTAAAAAGATAAAGAAAATTGTGCATGTAAAATCTTTTTGTGAAATTGTTAATTTGCCACTTGAGAATTGAACAAAACCAGCATGTATGGACTGATGACAGTTTTTATTCATTTGTTTAATAAATTGCCCCTCTATTTCGTGGTGCTCAAACTAATATGCAATTGAAGGGGAAAAATGAATGGAAGTTAAATGAAACTAATTCATTAGCTGCACCTAAAAGAAACCTCGGTACAATAAAATTAGAAAGTAAAAATCCAATAATAAAGTAATATTAACTGTTTAAAAACTGATGGAATCATTCTGTTTTCACTAGGCAATAACAATTGGAGCTGATCTTACCTTCCTAAGGAGGCATTCCATAATAAAGGTGCTGTTTTTTTGTGGGGGGGAACCCATAAATTTCCCTAAAGACAGAATTAAGCAATCTGGGAATTCAGAGCCAAATCCCCAAGTTTCTTTTTCTGCAAATCAGAGTTGTGAAATTTGGGGAGAAACACAATTTGTCATTGATCTGTGGCTTTGGAAATCGGGAAAAGAGGTGTGTGAGCTCCCTAAGTTTAATGTGGTAGAGTAGTAAAAATATGCCCCTATGTCCTGAAATTTTCCTTTTGTCCCTTGAAACAATGTCATGATCACATTGCCCCACTGGCCCTGTGAATAGTAGTAATAGTAATATTATTATGGCATCAAACCAGTTGAATGCAGAAAAGTGAAACCTGCAGCAAATAATGAGACCTCTGCCTTGTCCAGGCTGAGCCTAAATCCAAAATTGCCAGTGCATCCTGACAAGTGTTTCAAATGCGTACGGCCTCTGTGACATGGTTGAAAATGAGAAGCAGTTTCATCTTTGTTTTAAATCTTCTTAGTAAAGTTGAATGAGGAATAAGAGCATCTTTTTTATATAAGAACAGATCAAAAGTTGCTAATTTATTTATAAGCAAAATGGAATTTTTTTTTAATGAATGTAGGAGACAGCAACTTTTAACAGATTTGTCCAGCAAATGTAGCCAGTTTCAAATATTTAAATCTCATAAGATTGTGGCTAAATTTCTGTGTGTTTTTTTAAAATTATGTTTGTTACTCTGAATGAAGGGTGCCACCTCACACTTTCTGTCTTCAATAAATATGCAACAGCAGGTACAACTGGATCCTCTCCAAGCTGGGACTAGTTGTAGTTTGTAAGTTTGGCTGGTGCAAAAGTATGAGAACTCCATTCAATAAATATAAGAAAGTACTATTTAAAAAAAAAATTCCTCAAAACAGGAAAAAAGCATAGCTGACTGATTATAAAGTCTAAGCTGGCCTTTCCTATATTCCAATTTATCTCAATTCCTTTTGCAGTCCAGGGTGTAAGTCATTAATACACTTCCTTATTAAAACTTATACAGTCACCTGAGGTTCACAATCATGGAAAGGAGACAAAATGAAATACATTTACTGATACAAGAGCCATATGTCCAGGAAATAAAGAATCCTTTAGTGTGGAACAAAAATAAGAAGCAAATCCTACATAAAGTTCTTCGGTCTATTTAATAGGGGGTTCAATGGTCCGAGAAGCTGAAGTACTTTCAGTTTTATTACAACAGTGGTCCGTGATCTGGGAGTTTCCTGCAGAATGACCTTTAGAATGTAAAACTGTGATCATTAGAATCCTGTCTATAATCTTCCCTTCCCTTCATACTGATGATGATGATGATGCTCTTAATAATAACTTATCAAAGTAATCTTCCAAATTATTATAATTATGTCTTGAAAAACAAACTGATTTACCGAGGAAGAAACCTGAACTATAACAGGGATAGCAGTTCGGTTTCCTAGGGAATCATTTTCATTCCATTCTGAAAATCTATATACATTATAAATGTCTATAAACTGTACACCAATCTTTCCTACCCTGGGATTTTCCATATAGTATATGTTCAAAATGCAACTCAGAATACCCAGCCAACTGTGATTATGTGGACATAATGGGCATGGTGTTTTTTGGGGGAGGAGTAGCAGCAAAACCTACTATTGTACATATGCTGACTTCTCTTAACTGAGATATCTGGCTGTGTATAAATCATGTCTGATACAAAAACGTGAATAAGGCAACACATATTTTCTGAGGTTTTTTTCTGATTCCTTCCAGGTAGATCTTGCCAAGGGAGGATGTAAAGAAATACATACTGGAGTTCAAGAGATCTGAAGAGGCAGAGATTCAGAGCCTATTACTTTTTCTGCCATTTTATATCTACTGAAAGGACAGACAGAGACAACTTCAGTCAAGAATCATTGGAATAGTCAAGCAGTTTTCCTTTTTCTGGCTGCAAGCCTCACAAACTTTTTGCATTCTTCTGAAACTGTTCTCTTCCAGCAACTATCCTGATACAAATTGATGTAAAAATCCCCAGCAATAATTTTATTCTCCATGCTTTCTAACTCTTAGAAAGCCTCAGAACAACTCTGTGGTATGAATTTAGCATGTGTGTGTATCAAGCATGAATGCATCCCTTGAGATTTTAAATACTTGAACAATTATTTAGATTTTTAAAAAGGGGGCTTACAGAACTCAATTGTAGTCTTGCCATCTCTCTCAGCCAGATGAATTCGTGACTGGCCTGGATCCAGTTGATGACCCTTTTAAGTGAATCTTTTAGTTCCCGCCCCCCTCTTCTTTCTACGTTCTATGTCACAGCCTCCATTCCATCTGCTTTGGTATATTAGGTTCTATACAGAGCAGGGGTGGGTTCTAACTTACCTTGCTGCTGGTCCGCTTCCTCCCATGCTGCCTGGCTGTGCTTCATGGGTGTGCACGCGCATGCACAGTCCCAAAAAATAAAAAAGCCAAAAAAAGCCAAATCCAAGATGGCAATGCATACTCAGTGCCGGAAATTCGGCTTCTGCGCATGCTCAGGAAAAAAAAAACCCAGGAAAAAAAATTATTTTTTTTAAATCCTTTTTTTTTAAAAAAATGGAGGCATCTATGGACTGGCACCGACTAAACCAGTTCTGTGACGTCATTGTGACATCACCAGCAGGTTGCTACCGGTTCGGGTGAACCGGTCCGAACCAGGAGGAACCCACCTCTGATACAGAGGTGGGATTCACTTACCTCCCCTGCCGGTTTGTAAATGTGAGAGTGCGCAAATGTGAGCGCATGCGCATGTGCAGAAGTCCATGCATTACGTCAGGGTGGGTGGGCGGAGCCTCCCACAGTTGCCGCTACCAGTTTGCACGTTCCGGAGACAACCGGCTGAATACCACCACTGGTTCTATAGTATTTTTCCTTTTCCTTTTTAGATCTTATTTTTTTGAACACTTACTAGACTTTCAGCAATAGAAGATTGCTCCATCTGATTTAGTATCACTAGCCACTCTTTCTGCTGATTCATATAAACAGGCCATGTTCAATAGCCATTAATACTTATGCCTTAAGTCCAGTCTAGCACCTTTAGCTGCCTGCTGTCACCTCTGTGGCCAAAATTCTTCTCAGAGTCCTCTCAGAAGTTAATATATCATCTCAGGTATTTTTAAGACTCTCTCTTATCCCGGGTCCATATCTGCTGCCCTCCTGTTGTCCATAAGCACTTTATACTATGAGAATATAATTTTTTATTCCAAGCTACTTATTTGCAAAGCAGACTACAGAGGCTTGTTTCAGTGACCACAGGGAGATATGGAGAGCCAGGGAGATGCTTATCAAAAAGACCTTATTCAACGCACACTGTGAGCATTGCTGTTAAGACCAAGACTTAGGCATCAGTCACTGCCATTTCTTTTTCCTCTCTCTAGCCTTGGGCTCATAATACTTCTCCAGGGCAGACAACAAAGAGGCACTAGTGAAGATGAGCAGATTCCCCGTTATTCTTATAGGACAACATAGTTACATAGTGCATCATCAATGTTCATAAAGGATCAAACCTCCAGTTAAGGCATATACCAGCCCTACAGGGGAAAAATGACCTCAAAAGGTTTTGTACCCATTGATACTCAAATTACTTTGGGGAACATTTTTAGTATTTTTTGGGGGGGCAGAAGAGCCCTTTTGGACTACCAACATAGAGGAGTGTGGGATCCTCAGGACTGTCTTGCCTCCATTTAGGTTTATTGCTTTTTTATGTTCAGTGTAGAGATCTGGGAGATTTGGGAGTAGATTTTAAGCAGGTTTCTCTGGCTTTTCATGGTATCATCAAGATTCGAGAGAGAAATGAAGTGGGTAAAACTAGAGCTCACATTTTTCTGTTGGGCATTAGAAGCACACTAGAAGCATCGTCCAACAAACAAAGGGGGGGGGAGCAGGAGAAGAAGAAAAAAATAAAGTAAATGAAACTTAAAATGCAACCCACTGAAATCAATACACATCAATAGAAATATCATTGATACTTAATTCATTTTCCTTCTAATTGTTCTTATTAATTTTAGTTTATCCTATTCTAAAAGAGAAAAGTGATAATGAGATCAGAATGGGATGGGATGGCTGAAGTGAATTTCCCAGAACACATACGTGTTTGCCATAAGTAGACATTCACAATCATAGGGTTTTCTCTTTTTTTTGCAATTTTGGTTTGGAAATCAAGCCCATGCACATTCTGCATGTGATTGTTTTGATTGCAAAATGATGTTTCTATCCATCTGGACTTGAGGAGATCAGAGTTTCACCTAAAAAAAGTCAGAGAATTTGGTTTGAATGGGATCAAGATGTGGGAGGAGAATATTAAAATCAAAGATAAACTCTTAGCTGGGCTTCTGTTAGTGCAGACATGCCTTTTACTTCTAAAGCTCTTGGCTACACTTCCATCATGCTGTTCTTCCCTATTCCTGGACTGAGGTTGCTCCTGCATAAGACAGAAGGAACCAATTTATTTGAACAACTTGACTCAGTTCATTGGATTCATCTACCTTTACATGATGAAGCTTCTGGTCTTTCTAATGTGTTTTATTTAATTGTGTTTACTCTAGAAGTAGCAGCAATACATAACTCTCCTTTCTGAGCTTTATCCAGTTTGGAAGGAATATTACATATAAAAAAGGAGATTAAGTATAGCACACCAAGATTTCTAGACTGAAAGTAATTTTTCCATTCTGTGACAAGGTGTATATGGGATGTACTGTATATTATCAATTTTGGTTATAATAGATAGTGTTATTGTTAAGGTCAATAGCTCCATTCCATTTGACAGTTCCAATTTATGGCAATATGGAACAGGTTTTCTGTCTGCTTAACTTTACAGTCTTCCCCACACTGGAAACAGATGGACCAAGAATGCAGAGATTGTTTTCATTTGTTGTTTTAACAGAGCAAAACCTTTAGATGTTATAAATCTTTGCCAATTGAGTGACAGAGTGATACAAAGAGTTAATGTGTGTTGCAGGACATGACTTTTGAATTTTGTCATGCATCATTTTTTGGAGGTCAGAATGAAAGAAAATAAGGCTGCAAATCACTATCTGATTGCAAATATAGGATGGCACAATTTATTTTTGATTTGTTCAGTAGTTTGAACAAATGACTGGTTCAAGGTAAATACAGGTGGTTTGTCAGCTTGTTGTTTAGCCTGTTTAGTAACAATATAGGTTTGCTTCGTTACCTGTGTAAATTTGAAACTGTAATAATCCATTTACCATTTTATTTTTAGATGGCAAAATGTGTTATAACAAATGGAGCAACAAACATCAGCCTTTCCTTCTGATCTAAACCTGCTATAGGTAGGTTTGAGAATTGGACTACCTGAGGACAAAACTAAAAGTAATATCGGTGAGATATTAATGTGCTAGTAGGCAAGTTTTAAATATATAAATAGCTTTGTGTTGTACGGTACAGGAAGAAACCATACAAAATAATAATAATTAAACGTCCTTCACAAACCTGTGATCCTGAAACTTTGGGTGGGTGGGAGTATTTGCATTTTTAAAGTTGCACATTAATTCCATCACACAATTATAATATTAATTATGTGGATTTGATTAATGTGCAACTTGAAAAGTAATTTAATCACGGAAAAATAAGCACCCTCCAAGTTATTTCACCTTAGCGTATGGCAGCAATATACACACACACACACACACACACACACACACACACACACACACACACACACACACACACACACACACACACACACACACACACACACACACACACACACACACATATATATATATATATATATATATATATATATATATATATATATATATATATATATATATATATACCATTCATTGTTAACTGTTCCTTTGAAATATAATAACTATGACTATTAGATTGTAAGTGAACTGAATAAAATTAATTATGTTCTATAAAATGACTTTGATCCTGCTTCTCAAGCAGAGTGAATGCAAACTAGAAATTATATTTTATTTTCATCATGGAATTCATCATTTTTAAATCTCTGTCTTCCATGTCTATGTGGAACAATGGGGAGATAAAGAAAGCAAATAGCTTGGTTAAAAAATGTGGCAATATGAAAGGGCATGTCTGTCTCCAGCTTTAACCCTCTTGTCCCCCATTACAGTGTTCGCAATAGCCATATAGGTTATCAGATTGCCCAGGTCAATAACAAAACAAAACCATCTGTGGTTTATTAAATGTTCGAAGTCTTGGCAAGCAGTACATCGGCACATCTTGGTTTATTTGCAGATAATGTCATAACATAAAGCAGCATCTCTTCTCCCCACAATTATGGTCTTATGAATTTCACATGTGTTAGATCAAAGTATGGCAGAAGGCAAGATAATAACTCTTTAGTTGAAACTTTACAAATTTCTTTGGGCAGTAGACTGGAAAGCAGAAATGTGGCAATCCTGTCACCTACTAATGCCAGTAACTATTTACCTTACAAGTCACCCTATTAAAATTTAGTTTCTTGCCTAGTCAATCTGAATGGTAAATATTTTATAGCACTGGTTTATTGAGACTCATTTTTACATATGGTTTAGGTATCAGCAGTATTAAAACTGACCTCATACAACAATGCATGCTTGCAGATTCAATTTATATCAAGTTCCGAGATTCAGATGAAGTTAGATTTGGTGCAAATGAGGGGATGGAAAGAACTGGGCATATCGGTAAGCACATGCAACTGTTGTAATGATGAATATTGGAGACTGAAATAAGTTCTTTACAGCCCCTGAATTTGCTTTGGAGTTAGAAAAAGAAATAATATTGTTCAGTAGTATGAGGTGATCACAGAAAAGAGTTTTGGGCAATTATTTCATAAGAATGCATGGTATTTTCAAACCACAGTACTGTGAGACCAAAGAAGTACTGAAGTTGACCCATAGTGTCATCACATAATCTAATTCATCTTAGATCTCACAAATAGGAAATTGAAAAGAACAACAGTAATAACAATCCTAAACACAAAATGCAACTCGTGAAAGAAGAGGATTGCTATGAAACTCTTCTTGGATGTTTGCAATTTAGGATTATTCTGGTGCAGAGATGGGTTGCTCCTGGTTCGGACCAGTTCTATAGAACTGGTAGTGGGAATTTCCCCCCACTCGCCAAACTGGGAGTGATTGCCAGTTGGTCATGCCCCCAAACTGGCTCTTATGACAGTGCCATAGGGGCCGCCATCTTGTTTTTGGCTTACGCGCAAGTGCAGAAGCTGTTTTTTGCTTCTGTGCATGCGCAGAAGCTTCATTTTTGGCACTGCACATGCGCACGAGTGGGAAGCGTGGTGCGGCCATGCGGCGCGCAATGCGAGTGCGCCCACACAGCGGGGGAGGAAGCTAACTGGTGGCGAGGTAAGTTACAACCCACCCCTGTTCTGGTGACAGGTTAGAAGAAAATGTGGGTTTCAGACCTCTGCTCATTCTTATCTCTTCTGGGTTTTCCTCTCAGGAATTAGTCTAACTCCATTAGCGATCCTGGGGTTTGAACCTGAGAGCTGCATGCAAAGCATGTGACTGTCATTGTAATACTATTGTAATCTGTCACTGCTTTACCCATTTTACTTTAATTTAGATGAAACATTTCAGAATACAATTCTTCTATAAGATCAGGAGTCCTATTTGAGTTGGCCAATGACAGGCAATCAAAGTTTCTCTCAGAATGGATTCTACTTTTTACAGTATCAAATCTGGGCTACAAAATCAAGATGACCAACAGATGGCAGCATAGAGTTAACATGACACGTATCTCCCGGCTGCCATTTAGCTGTTGTCCTCATTTCTGCAGCCCAGACTGGCTATTCCTATGCTAATGAATGTATCCAACCACTTGGAGTAATTTATTGTCTGGAAATCTTTACTCTTTTCCATTTCATTCCATTCCATGTTGTGTTTCATTTCCATGCCTTTGTCTTACTGGGATCATCTTTTTTTCCTGGGGGAAAAAAAAGATTAAATCCTTCCAGGAGCAGTCAGTTGCCATGACTTCTTTTAATGCTGCTACTGCTACTGGCCTGCCATCAAACTAAAACAAAAAGATTAATTATAGCCTAACCTCTATTTTTTTTTCTTCCAATCCAAGGTGCCGAGAGGAATGCAAATGAGGATTCTGCAGGATACAAATTCAAAAAGAAACACACATTTCCTCTAATCTCCCACTGCTTTGACCAGGAGACAGATCAGCGGTGGGCCTATAATTACTCCTTGCTTTTGCTAGAGGTAGGACTTACAAGAGAGGGTCATGGTCTTGCAATGCAGAACCTGTAAGGAGGCAATTTAGGATTTTGATCAGCTCTTCTTCTTTTTTTTCTAAGAGAGAGATTGGACAGAGGCTCAGCTTTAAAATGGAACAAGTTTGTGTAATTAAGCAACCAGAATGACAATTCTCAATTGGCTTGTAAACAAGACGGCTTGACGGAGAAATAGGCAATGATGACCTTTGGAGCAGGAGAGATTGTGGTGACTGTATAATAGCAGCCTGATTTTAATATGAATTAAGAATTTATAGCTCCTTTGAGAGGAAATTTCTGATGCCTCCCCTCTGCCTTCAATCTTTGATTGCCGTCAACACTGCAGGCTATTAGATGCGCTCTAACCTGGCGTAATTACCCCTCTCAAGAAAAAGAGGCTGCTTTGGGTACCTTTAACAATGCCATTTTTATTTTATTTTTTGGACAGAGGTCACGCTGGAGACTCGCGAGGCTTTACAATACTTGGTTGATTTACAAATAGACAAACATTACTGTATGAGGAGATAATTGTAGGGGCATTATCACCAGCGGGCTTGCAGCAAGTTCAGATTATTCTCCCATCTCTTCACTGTCTTTGAGCAGAGAGAGAAAAAACATACATAAAGAAATGAAAACAGTGACAAAACAAAACAAAACAAACTCAGATTCACCTGAGTAGCTTTGGATAGTTTCTTGGAGTATTTCATCTATCCATTGTCTTGGAACCTGGCAGTTGGAATTTTACAATTTCAAGAATTAAAGCTAAACACTTTTTGTCGGACACCACAGTGTCGAAGCTAATGAATTTTGCTGACCACTGAAGGAATTCTACTATATTCCAAAGATAAAAGTATTCATTTTTTTTTAAAAAAATAACAACCAGATTATAATGTGACTTTCTTCTTCTTCTTTTTCAGTGTTTCACTTGTACAAAAGTAGTGCTCTTTTGTTGCAGTCCTACTATAGCGAGAGTAAATAACATGTCTTAAAATTCCTTTTGCAAGGTCAAATTCATTTCAACAGCCCAAATATTATTTGGCATTTTCACTTTAGTGAAAATACACAGTGAAGGTTGAAACAAGTAATTACATATATTTCTTACTTTGCTTCCAAAAAGGGAGAATGTAGGAAGCTGCCTTGTACCGAGTTAAAGCTTTGGCAGCAGCTCTCCGAAGTGTCAGATTCGATCATTTTCAGGTTTACTGGAAGATGTTATGAATTGAATATGAGTGAGTTCCCATAGGAACCTCATTAACAATGTCATCAGAACCAAGTAAGTGTGCCTTCTCTGTAGAAATGCCTGCCTTCTGGAATAATATTTCCTACCCATCAAAGATATGGATGGCCCCAACACTGTTCTTTAGAACAGGGATCTCTAACCTTGGCAACTTTACCACTTGTGAACTTCAACTCCCAGAATTCCTCAGCCAGCTGGCTGAGGAATTCTGGGAGTTGAAGTCCACAAGTCGTAAAGTTGCCAAGGTTGGAGACCCCTGCTTTAGAACACCCACAAAGACTTATTTCTTTACCAAAGCCTTTGGCAATGGAGAGTAATTGAGACCCTCGCTTTACCATGCTGGCCTTCCTCTTTATTTTTTTAGGTTTTATTTATTTTATTGTTATTATTTGATTGTTGTGAGCTGCCCAGAGTTATTCAGAATTGGGTGGCATACGTGTTTCAATCATCATCTTTATCATCATCATCATTAAAATATATTCCTTAGGGAGAAAGAAAAGGTATGTGGCCTGGTTATGTCACAAGGTTATTTTTTAGCTGGTGAAGGCAAAATGGGAAGAGGATTTAATTCCTGCCTTTCCTACAGGAGATCAAAGCAGCATATATGGCATATCTCAGCATGCCAATGTATCCTATAGTTAGAACTGACAGTGAGAACAATTAACTTGCCTCCAGAACTTGTGGGTGCTCCAACACTGGATGTTTTTAAGAAGATATTGGACAATCATTGGTAAGAAATGGTATAGAGTCTCCTGTCTCAGCAGGGAGAAGACCCTCAAGGTCCCTTTCAACTCTGTTATTATAGAAGGAACCATATCAGATGGGTTGAGTGACAAACAGGGACTGGCCGCTGGTCACTCAGTATACTGTATTTCCTGGGCTATAATTGAACACGGATCTCCCCAGTGTACCTTTAACATCTTTAACGTTACATCATATTGGCTCTCTATGTAACAGATTGTCTGACAATCATAAAATGCCTTTTGGTTTGGAATATGATAAATCTGATTTTTTTGAGTTAGGGTTAGACATTATTTGATTTTCAGAAAAATTGGATGAAACACACGAACCAGAGCAACTATTTCCCCACCACCACACTTTTTTTCATATACCAGCTAAATACAAAAATGGTGCAATCTTGTAATCTTGATTTCCACTTTAGCAGCATGGGAATTTTGCCCACGCTGGGTTTAAAATGGACGTGGAACATTCTATACTGTTCACTGTCTAACTCTGATGTAGATTCATGAACAGGCTGGCACAGAGACAGGCATTTCATAGATACTTTAGCTCTAAGTCAGATATGCAAATGTAACAAAATATTACTGTACAAGCTACAATTTAGTATATTTCTTTGTTCCCTTTTTAAAGGGGTAAAAAGATCTTTGGTTCAAAGAGTTAAAGTTTTTATAGAATCATGCACTGTAAAGCATGAAAATTATACATTAATGTGCTTGTCTGCCTGTTTTTATATCTATGCAATTTAGGGAGCAAAATGCTTTCTTATTCAGTTTTTGGTATTGAGCCAATCTAATTCAGATGTATTCATATATAATTTCTGATCATGTCCATATAATTCACAAGAACATAGATATAGGACTGCAGCCATAGAATAGTATTAGAATTTCTATCTGTTAGGATCTTTGCATTTCATCCCCTGAAAATTGCTATGCTTATACAGATAAGTCTGCTATGATTTGTTGAACCAATTCAATTACAAAATGGATGAATCCATTTTAGATTATCTCATCCAATCTGAACATTTGAAACCATTTAGTTTGAATGCATGACTTACATTGTTGATTCAAACACTAATTTTCTTCAGACAGAAACATCTTCTATGCAGTTGCAGGAAGATTTTTATTTATTTATTGTGCAAATCATATCGTTCAACAAACTGAAGTGTTGAAGCTCCTTTAGCAATAGCAATAGCAATAGCACTTAGACTTATATACCGCTTCATAGTGCTTTACAGCCCTCTCTAAGCGGTTTACAGAGTTCAGCATATTGCCCCCAACAATCTGGGTCCTCATTTTACCGACCTCAGAAGGATGGAAGGCAGAGTCAACCTTGAGCCGGTGAGATTTGAACAGCTGAACTGCTGAACTAGCAGTAGCCTGCAGTGCTGCATTTACCCACTGCACCATCTCAGCTCTTTAAATTAAATAGATGTGATGAAAGCCTGAAGAATCCCAAAAACTGCATTTCCCAGGATAACTTGCTCCTCCATGCCTATCCACTTCCAGGTATTGGAAAAACTGCAACAAGTAGGAGAATAGGTAAGATTTGTAAACTTTTCAATCTCCTAACTTTGACATTGTGTGGCCTGATTTTAATTTGCCAGGACGTTACTGACACACTCAGGGAAGTTTTCCCACTGCCTGAAGCAGAAAGATACCTGCTGTTTTCCCTGATGTTCTCGCTTATACAGTACTTCCAACAGATATTTTCTCCAACAGCAGCAGGTTCATTATTTCTTCTTCTTCTTCTTCTTCTTCTTCTTCTTCTTCTTCTTCTTCTTCTTCTTCTTCTTCTTCTTCTTCTTCTTCTTCTTCTTCTTCTTCTTCTTCTTCTTCTTCTTCTTCTTCTTCTTCTTCTTCTTCTTCTTCTTCTTCTTCTTCTTCTTCTTCTTCTTCTTCTTCTTCTTCTTCTTCTTCTCCCTCCTTAGACTTCAGTTTGGGGGCAGCGGGGCATCTCAAGATCATACATTGTGAAAGGGCTCTGGTAAAAGTCTGTTCAGACAGATGCCATGATTGTCCTACAATTTTCATTCTGAGGACCCCTGTATAATGACTCTTATAGGAGATTCAGCTGAAACAACAAGTCCCTATAAGGTTTCCTGCCTGGCCAGGGGGTTGGACTAGAACAGAAGTCTCCAACCTTGGCAACTTTATGAGGTGTGGACTTCAACTCCCAGAATTCCTCAGCCAGCATGGCTGGCTGGGGAATTCTGGGAGTTGAAGTCCACACCTCATAAAGTTGCCAATGTTGGAGACCTCTGGACTAGAACACCTCCAAGGTTCTATTCTGTTCTGTTCTGTTCCTTAAGTACAAAGAAGCATATGTTCCTGGACAATACCAGAATCTATCTGCCTCGGTGCTCCCTCTCCTAGTCCCTGCCTAAAAATGACTGCTCCACTGTATTGAATGATTGGGGTGAGATTGAACTGATCGGTTCAGTGCCAAAGTCCTCCTTGACCTCTCTGCTGCCGGACATAATGGAAGGAAACAGAAGACCTTAATAAATCACAAACTAAACCAAACAGCAACTTGCCTCAATAGGAACATAACAGTTTTCCCCAGGCCCCTGGTCTCCAGACATATTGGAGTGTGACTTCCAAAATTGCTAGATAACAGGTTGTGAAGGCTGGAATCAAGACAGAAACTCTTTGAAAAAACCATAATAACCACAATTGTATCAGCTTTAGGGATTCAAAAGCATTGCCTTTTACAAAGACCTGACTAGACTTGCTTTAAAGCATATAGTCGACTCTATACAATCTGTACTTAGAAAGTCATTCTTTGCCAGCGAAAACAAAATTTGCAAGCCGCCTCCAAGCACTGCTTTGTTCACAAATGGTATGTGAGAAAGCACAAAATCACCTCTGTGGAGATTTCAATGAAAGCACACTAACAATAGCCTGGGACCTATTACTATTAATAGTTCCTGAAAGAGATGTGTGCAAAAAATACTGGTGTGTGAAGAAAACTAGAACTGTAAAGCTGACTCTTTTCATAGCATGATGACCCTCTGAATTAGGAATAACACACTCTGCTTCCCCATGAGAGCTGCTGCATCCCAAATCTATACAGTCTTGCTGCATCTTGAAACAAAGGATGGGATGATAGTATCCTTTAAAAAAAAAAAGATTGCTTGTGTGCCTGGTATTTAATTCATGAAGCCAAAAGATCAAGGGGACAGGAGCAAGCTATTAGGAGCTGGCTTTCCTGCTGCAGTTTATTTTAATGGCATCTTAATCAGCAGCATTTGAAACAAATCACCGCCGACTCTTAATATACATGAGAATGACATGTCCTCCAAAGATAAAACGACTACTTTCTGTAGCTACTAAGTCACAGTGCTAAATACAGTGGGCATGCATCTTGTAGGGGAGAAAATAAACCTAGCAAACAAAATGGAGACTGCACCACTTTCCTCCCTGTCTTATAGATATGACCAGGGTTAAGACCCAGTTCATCTGTTTGCCTAATTCTATTAGACCCAACTATGTTCCATGGGGTTGTGAAGGGACACGACTTAGCAACTGAACAACAACAAATCAGACCCAAACTGCCTGGAGACGAAGCCCCTTGCAGTCCCATTTGAGAGCAGACACCTCAGCAGCTCAGAGCAGAGACCAAGCGCAGCCCTCACAAGCAAATTGCAGCCAAGAAAATCTCCAAGATCCATCCTCAATTAGTCTGATAACCTCAATGTTCCATTAATTAATTAATTAATTAATTAATTAATTAATTAATTAATTAATTAATTAATTAATTAATTAATTAATTAATTAATTAATTAATTATGAGACTTATATACCGCCTCATAATGCAAGCACTCTCTAAGCCAGTGGTTCCCAAACTTTTTCAGTCCACCGCCCCCTTGGTGCTACAAACTCATCCTCACCGCCCCCACCCCACCCCCTCAGGTGGGCGTGGCTTAGTGGTCAGGTGACCGGGTGGGCATGGCCAACTTGTAAAATGTGGTGAAACTCACTTAACAACGCTCTTGCTTAGCAACCAAAATGTTATGCTCAATTGTGGTCATAATTCTTTCTTTCTTTCTTTCTTTCTTTCTTTCTTTCTTTCTTTCTTTCTTTCTTTCTTTCTTTCTTTCTTTCTTTCTTTTTCTCTTTCTTTCTTTCCTCCCTTCCCCTTCTTTCTTTCTTTTTTCTTTCTTTCTGTCTTCCTTCCTTCCTACCATCTTTCTTTCTTTCTTCCTTCCATCTCTTTCTTTCCTTTCTTCTTTCTTTCTTTTTTCTTTCTTTCTGTCTTCCTCCCTCCCTCCCTCCCTCTTTCTTTCCTTCCTTCCCTTCCCTTCCCTTCTCTTCCCTCTTTTCTTTTTGACTGTCCTCCTTCCTTCCTACCATCTTTTTCTTTCTTTCTGTCTACATTCCTACCTACCATCTTTCTTTCTTTCTTTCTTTTTCTTTCTTTCTTTCCTTTTTCTTTGCTACATCCCTCCCTTCCCTTCCCTCCCTCCTTTCTTTTTCTGTCTTCCTTCCTTCCTACCATCTTTTTTTCTTTCTTTCTTTCTGTCTTCCTTCCCTCCTACCATCTTTCTTTCCTTTTTCTTTCCTTCTTCCCTCCCTTCCCTCCTTTCTTTTTCTGTCTGTCTTCCTTCCTACCTACCATCTTTCTTTCTTTCTTTCTTTCTTTCTTTCTTTCTTTCTTTCTTTCTTTCTTTCTTTCTTTCTTTCTTTCTTTCTTTCTTTCTTTCTTTCTTCCTTCCTTCCTTCCTTCCTTCCTTCCTTTTTCTTTCCTTATTTTCTCTCTCTCTCTCTCTCTCTCTCTCTCTCTCTCTCTCTCTCTCTCTCTCTCTCTCTCTCTGTATATATATATGTGTGTGTGTGTGTGTGTGTGTGTGTGTGTGTGTGTGTGTGTGTGTATCTCACTGTGTGTATGCATGCGTGGCTGAAAACGTCCAGGTTTGGGAAACTGGGAGGTTTTGAAACCGGTTCCCCCAAACATGGTTTGTATTTGGTTGCAAAAACAAACAAACAAACAAACACACAAGCCATTTTGGTTCCTCGCCAAGGCTGGCTCAACTGGATGACCAAACAGAGCCTGAAAAGGAAAGAAAACTGCAGAGGTGGTCAGTGGAGGGGGTGGGTGGGACAGATGCACATGGGGGAGGGTCTTCTCCCCCTCCCACCACACTGGCACATTCAAGGGGCTTCCTGGAAATACACCCCCTCCCCCGTGGGAAGCGCTGGCACCCTCCGAATTGCCTTCCTTGGCACAGAGGCCAGGTGGAGGGGGGACTCCTGTACCCAGCAGGCACAGCTAGAAAGCCCCCTCCTCACCTGGTGGTGTGTCGTGCCTGCCTAAATTGCTATCCATCTGGGGGCAGGGGAAGATGGCATCGCAGGGACGAACGAGAGCAGTGTGTTAGGTGGGCAGAGGAGGCGAGGCCGAAGGCCACATCGTGAGACGGGCATGCAGAGAAGTTGCGGGGGGGGGTGCAGGTGGCTGGGCACCTGGGATCATCAGTGGGATGGAGAAGGGGATGGTATTGGGTGTTTGGGGTTGGGTGGGGAGTTATGATTTTTAGAAGATGAGACACACATGTACGCACAATGGCCAAGGGGAGGATTTAACTTGGGGTTGTTTGGGAGAGAAAAATAGAGGGAGGGAGGGAGGGAGGGAGGGAAGAAAGAAAAGAAAGGAAAGGAAAGAGAAAGAAAAGGAAGGAATGAGAGGGAAGGAAATGGAAGGAGGAAGGGAGGGAAGGAGGGAGGGAGGAAAAAGTAGGAAGGAAAGAGAGGGAGGGAAATTAAAGGTGAAAAGAGAGGGAGGGAGGAAAAGGAAGGGAAGGAGGAAGGAAGGGAAGGGAAGGGAAGTAGGAAGGAAAAAGGGGGGAAGGAAATGGAAGGAAGAAAAGTAGGAAGGAAAAGGAGGGGGAAGGAAAGGGAAAAAGACAGAAGGAAGGAAGGAAAGGGAAGGGAAGGAACGGAGGAAGGAAAAAGAGGGAGGAAGGGAAGGGAAGGGAAGTAGGAAGGAAAAAGGGAAGGAAAGGGAGGAAGGAAGGAAGGAAGGAAAGGAAAGGGAGGCAGGCGAAGGTGGCAGAAACTCTGGCGGGCAACTGTTCCCGATCTCCCCCGCCATCGCTGCCCTCTTTCTGGACCGACTTTCCGGCCACGGTGCCTCTTGGCCGAAGGAGCGGAAAAGAGGCAGCTGCGATTTCCCCACAAGGTCTCCCTCCTCCTCCTCCTCCCGCCCCCCCAACCCAGCCCCTGCCCCCCCCAATCCTGTGTCTTACAGGTTTAACAGCTCCGTGTTTCTGTCAGCTAGTCTCTAGGGAAAAAAGCTTGCAAAATACAGAAACTCTTCTCGCTGCGAGTTGTTAATTGCTCACCCTCGCGATAAGAGTTTCTGTATTTTGCAAGCTTTCCAGGGGTCTCCAACCTTGGCAACTTTAAGACTTGTGGACTTCAACTCCCAGAATTCCTCAGCCAGCTTTGCTGGGAGTTGAAGTCCACAAGTCTTAAAGCTGCCAAGGTTGGAGACCAGTGCAAAGAGACCAGACAACAGACACACGGAGCTGTTAAAATTCCAGTAAGATGCCCGTCTTGCGGCCCGCCCAGTCCCCACCGGGAAAAGAGTGGCGGGAAAAGTGGCAGCGGGCGATTGGGTGGACATGGGTGGCGGCACAGGGACAGGACCGGCGAACCACATACCGCCCCCCTGGACCTTCTCACCGCCCCCTGTCACCACCCATACCTCTCACCGCCCCCCTAAGGGTTCCCACCGCCCCCTGGGGGGCGGTACCGCCCCCTTTGGGAACCACTGCTCTAAGCAGTTTACACCATTAAGCAATGTATATTTATATTGCCCCCAACAATCTGGGTCCTCATTTTACCTACCTGGGAAAGATGGAAGGCTGAGTCAACCTTGAGCCAGTGAGATTTGAACAGCTGAACTGCTGATCGCAGTCAGCTAAAGTAACCTGCAGTACTGTACTCTAACTGCTGCGCCACCTCGGCTCTGCATCTCCTTCATGAGGAGTTTCCTCAGCTCTGTTCCATTAGACCCATTTGCCTAACAGTAGAATTTGCCCCCAGGGACACTGTCAAGGGACATTGACTGTCCTAGCTTCTCCAAATGTTTCCAGGCAAGCAGATCCCTAGGATTTCCTGCGGTGTAGCCCTCAACCTCTACAAAAATCTTTGTTTTTTCCATTGTTCTGGGTCCCTCTTTTTGTAAAGCAGGCACCCAAAGAGCTTTGGAGTAAAACTTGGTTCTTCTCCTCAGTGTTGTGCTCCTTCTTCAGACTGAATATACAATCAATGTTATGGCCTTGCCCTATTTTGGTGCCCAATAGAAGAGAATCTGATGGTCTCTTCTCCAGTACTAAAAGTGGCAAAGGATTTTATTTTAACACTGGAGATGACATAATATCATTCACCACTACAAAGGCAGCAGAACAAGGTAGGTGCTCCATCAGAAGGGTTTCAGGTTTGTCTTTGAAGAACAAGAGACATCAAAACAGCTGACAGGGTGACCTCTCAGAATCTGCCGCTTGCTCTGTCTTTCTCTACCTTATAATAAGGCCAGTCTTATACATTCATTTCTCCTGTAGCATGCCAATAAAGTAGGAGGGCAGAGAGTGAGGGCTGTTGTGTTTTATGTAGAACAAACGTTGGAGATCAATTATCTTTGTGGAGAAAGTAAAGGCCTATCTCAGCTTTTTTAATGTGGAAAACAGCTACTCAAAAGTTATTGCTACATAAATAATTCAGATTGATCATTCACTCGGGCTGCAGTCCTGGGTGCTCCTTAGTTCTGAATAGTACAACTTTTTTCATGTAGTTGGCAGCTAAGTACATTAACAAACCAGTATGCACCTTCTATCAATGTAGTCCTCTAAATTCATGCTAATCTTTTGGCTGCTATCAATAATGTGTTAATTGTAAAAGGTAGCTATGCCAAATGTAAACTACCCAGAGTCTTTGGAGTCGGGAGGCTTCTACTTCCAAACAAACAATATTTTAAGAACTGTGTGGTGAAAGAATGTCAAATAATTTCAAAGAAGCCCTTCTTAAAATGTTAACTATTAGTTGAGTCTTCTTTTCCAAAGTATAAATTTCAACAAGAAAACTGAAAGCTTCAGAAATTAGCAGAAGCTTGGTCCTCATTTGAACTTTTTCACTTACACGAGGAAATATAGAGATTTCAGTATATTTTCTGAATATTAGAAGTTTCATGAATTCAAATGAAAAACATGAAAGACATATATAGAATGCCTAATTTGTAACACAGACATTCATTTCTACTGAACTCAAATCAAGATCCACCTAAAACAGATCTAAATAAAATTCTCCACTGGCTTAAAAAACAAACTGGTATGCTTGATCCTCAAAACTGGTGTTTGTCAACCAACACAACTTTTAAGATATGCGTATTTCAACTCCCAGAATTCCCAAACCAGCATAGTGCTGAGGTCAACACATCTTAAGAGTTGCAGTGGTTGAGAAACACTGATCTAAAATGTAAATGTATAGGAAGAAGCTGTGAGTCTGTAGAGATTCTCAGTCATCCAGTCATGGTTGTCCCAAAGGTGCTTTTTCAGGAGGCAACTGGGTTTTCTTTCTTTTTTTCTTTGAAGACATTTCGCTTCTCATCCAAGAAGCTTCTTAAGCTCTGATAAGGATAAGATAGGAATGGACAGGATCCATTCACCACTATCCTGTCAGAGCTGAAGAAGCTTCTTGGATGAGAAGCAAAACTTCTTCAAAGGAAAAAAAAGTTCAGTTGCCTCCTAAAAAAGCACCTTTGGAAGAAACTGTGACTTTTCAATAATGACAAAAATAAACTGTGTGTGGTCAGAATTATGATTCCCCCCATATGTTCTGGGACCTTTCTGAATCTGAACCTGGCCTTAATTACATCCTGTTGCAATTCCAGATCCAGCAGCCTCCCATAGGAGAGAAAGCTGTAGGCAATGGCAGAGCAGGGAAAGCACATGCTTATTAGTGGTTTAAGTGTGCTTTGAGTGAGACAAATGCGTGCACATCCATTTGCACACAAATCAGGCCTAGTCAGGGAAATGGCACTCTTTATGGGCAACATCTGGTAATGTCATAGCCCAGCAATCAGCACAGCTGTGTCTTCATGTGGCTGCAGCAAGCATTGCCACTCCTTAAATGGGTGTCGGAGAGAGATGGATTCCTCAGCTCTTCTTTCTTGAATTACCAGGTCCTCCAATTAACATTAACTCCTCTCTGGGCACAAGCTCATTATCTGACGCATTACCCTTCTGTAATATATTATCCGAAAGGCTTCTCATCTTCTGAGCAAATAGAAAGAGAATGGAGGTGAGGGTGGCCATGGTGGGGAATGAAGAGAGAAAAGGAATCCAGGCTAGTGTTATATTTCCCTATCAGTCGGGTGTCTTTAATTTGCAATTTGGTGCCTCAAAGGAATCTCTGGAATAAAATTAATTAGCCTGGGGTAATGGGGATTATTGCAGTATCTGCCAAATAGAATTTCATCCATACAAATGAATGTGGCTTCCCTCTTGCATGACTGCAGCTATGATATCTTGAGTTGTACTTGAAGGATAAAAGTTATCACTGCAGCTCTGCCTGTCAGAGATGGCTTCACCTCTGCATTTATTACCTTTGATAGTCATGCCTGTCAAGTTATCCCCATTGCTTGAGTATATTCCAGCCTGCTTCATCTTAGGAAATTGCAGTGTGCATGTGTGCCTACATTCATTCCCTAATATTGTTCAAACATCATAGTAAAAAAAGAAATTTAATTGTTCATGTGCCCCTCTTTCTCTATGTCAGTCAGTCTGTCTATGATAGATAAGTGTAGAACAGTGTCATAAGTTGCTTTGTGATGACATATACTGACAGCTTTGTCTTTAGCCATTCATAACTAAATGTTCATGTTTAGTTGCATGAAGATGGCATAGATAGAAGAGAGCAGTGGACTAATGCTAGCTAGCTAGTTATTTGCATGCTAGTTATCTCAGCGGATAAATCATAGTGCTGAAATACCATTCTTGACTGATAAATAGGACTCAGGAGAAATGTGCTCCTTCCTTCCTTCCTTCCTTCCTCCCTCCCTCCCTCCCTCCCTCCACTAGGTGGTTGCATTCTAAGCACAGTGTTAAAGCAGGATACAATTATTTTGTTTTATTTCATATGCCCCAGCTTTCCAGAGGACTCACAAATAGAAATCAGTGGATAAATAAAAGTTCTAAATAATAAACTCAATTAGGACTATGGGGATGTTTGATTCAAAGGCAAGTCAAACCTTTCGAACTGAATTTCTGAATTAGTGTTGGTGTTTTTGAATCAGTCTGATGATTGGGCATTGTAACTGACTTGACATTTCAGATAATTCTGCTAGGATTTTGGATGATTTGCAAACTCCTCCAACCAGTTCCTCAATAAGCAATAGCAACATTGCATCAATTGCAAACTTGATAAAAATTCAGCTGTTCTGAAGTTACACTGTCAAAAGTGTTAAGGTAAGCCTTTGTCAGCATTGTTCAAGTTGCATGATGTTCCTCAAACACAGGCTTTCAGAGGTTGCCTAGGTGTCCAGCACACTCACTTTTAGCATAGGTAGCAGTCACCTGGATAAATTATATTTCAATTTGAATGCTAGGAAATATGTTCAATGTGCAATTATATGCATTTTCATCAAATCATACACCTTCAAATGGATTCAGGCAATTCAAATTAATTTAATAATTCAGTGGAATTTTCTGACCTTCACATATTGGCAGCAATATGCCAGTTATTCCATATATAGACAAAATTTAAGGAAAGATGACCTGTAATAGATTCTCTGACAATGATGTGAGTATCTAATTCGAAAATGAGTTTTATTATCCATTTACCTCATGCCTATCAGAATCCTTTTGGAAATTAGATACATTTTTCCTTTTCTCTCTTTCCACATTGTAATTATCTCTCCGTCTCTACTGAAATTTCTTAACTCTGGGCAGCAACTTTATTTGGAAAGAGACTGAAGGGGAAAAAAGGCTATTCAATTACTCTTTTTGGCTCTCTGGTATTTCTTTATATGTCTGAGTTTCACTTTTTATTTATTTATTTATTTATTTATTTTATTTATTTGTCAAACATATATAGGATAGTAGTAGTTTGTATAAACATAAGTAAAAAGTAACGATAAAAGAGGACAATAAGACAGTAGGACAGGGACGGTAGACACAGTGGTGCGCTTATGCACGCCCCTTACAGACCTCTTAGAAACGGGGAGAGGTCGACTGTAGACAGTCTAAGGTTAAAGTTTTGGGGATTTGGGGAAGAAACCACAGAGTCAGGTAGTGCATTCCAGGCATTGATCACTCTGTTGCTGAAGTCGTATTTTCTGCAGTCGAGTTTGGAGCGCTTTACATTTAGATTGAATCTATTACGTGTTCGTGTATTGCTGCGGTTGAAGCTGAAGTAGTCATTAACAGGAAGGACATTTTGGTATATGATTTTATGAACTACATTTAGATCAGATCGGAGGCGACATAGTTGTAAATTGTCTAATCCCAGTATTTCAAGTCTTACATAAAGTATTTCATGTTTTACATAAACATGTCTTCATGTAAACAAAATGCATAATATAAAACAAAAATAAAAACATATAGCACTTGGACAGGACAGAATAATCATCCATACAACTGTGAGACATTTAACCCACACCCAGACACCCAGGATACTCACAAAGCCAGGTTTATCAAGGGATGGGGCCAATCTAATTTTAGTAGTGATGATGTTTCCAAAGGGTGGAGGAAATGGCAGAAAAGGTTCTCCTTCTGGGATCCATCTGCCAACATTCCCTAGCTGATGGCACCCAGAGCAGATCAGATAGAAAGAATGGAAAGAGATAGGTCCTGTAAATAAGCACCATGGATAACTTTTTTTTTGATTCAGAATGCCAGCTCCAGTTACTGCCTGCCTAAAAGTTTTCAATTAAGAAAGTGCCCATCTTGCCGAATCACACCTGTTGGATAATGGGAGCTTGGTTGATCCACGCTCTACCAGGCATGAAGAACTTAGCAATCGATCAGCAGATTTGTCTAATCATAGAAGAATATTCCTCTTTGCTTGAGAGGCTGGTTGATTGGTTGTTGGTTGGTTGATTACTAAGACCATGCCCTGACTATCAACTGTTGGGGAGCTCGGGTTCCAATTTCCATGCTGCCAAAACTGAAAAGGCACACACATTGTGGCATTAACAATTGTACGGATATCCATTTTATGCAAATCACAGGCTAGATGGTGTTCCTTCTGCTGTGAATCACACACATCCAAAGCTTTAGCCTCGAACCTTCTCTTCTTTCATCTAAAACAAAAAGAGAGTTGCCACACATTATAATCAGAATGAATGTCAGACATTCTGAATTTTTGGGGGGGGAAAAACAGCAGTACTTTTCATTTTCTTTTGTGAATTTCAGAATGAGACTGTCCAGCAGTATCCATTAAGCTATCAGCACCTTTCTTTTCAATACTGAGATGTTATTCTGTAGCCTGCAAGCAGTAATTATAATCTTATTGCATTCAGAGTGATAACAGTTTAGCTATTGCTTGATTGGCATCAGCTGTTCTTCTTTGAATGGCTTGCTGCAAATAATGAAAACATTCAGATTTGCCTAATCAAATTGCTTATTGTTTTGGGAGTTCCTTTGCCTGGCAACTCCCTTAGGGGCTCTTTCCTAGCTTCACGTGCTCCAAACCCATTCTGTAGGTAGAAAACAAATAGCATAATATTTTTGGGATAACCACCAAGCATCTGAGACATCTGAGCATCATGCAAATGTCTACATTGAAATACCGTTGTCCCTAGAAGATCCTCCCAGAATTGTAGTCTGATTCTATGGTTGAAGAATGTATTTTGATTTCTCTGATACCAGAAAATCTTGCTAAGACTGGTTTGGTGACTGGAAGGACCAGAACATATGTACAAGGAGAAGGGCAACAGGTTTACTAGATCCAAACTCTTCCTAGTCCCTTATCATTCCCCCTGAAGAGCTTGAAATCCATGTCAAAAAGAAATTCCTTCTCTGAAATAAACAGAGGAATGAACTGAAATTCGCCGGACACAAATATTCTCCTTTACTCTTTATCCTACTCGTCTGAGCTCAGCACTTCAAGGCAAAGAACTTGAAATGCCAGATTATATGTAATGGTTCAGCTGTCACCAGGACTGGAGAGATTCAGGTTTGGATTCACCCTAAGCATGGGAAATATACTAGACTCGCAGGGGTCTCCAACCTTGGCAACTTTAAGACTTGTGGACTTCAACTTCCAGAATTCTGGGAGTTTATTTATTTATTTATTTATTTGGTATTCTTATATGCCGCCCAACTCCCGAAGGACTCAGGGCGGTGTACAACAGAAAAAATACAAGAAACCAATATAAATATACATTTTAAAAACAAATATAAAAATTAAAACCATAGTATTAAAAAACATCCAATGTCCATTCAACGATCATACATACTTGGGGTGAGCTCAATGACTTACGCTCTATCCTCAGCCTGCAGGAAAAGCCATGTCTTAACCGCCTTCCGGAAGGCCAGCAGAGTGGGGATAGTTCGGGTCTCTGGGGGAAGTTGGTTCCAGAGCACGGGGCCTGCCACAGAGAAGGCTCTCCCCCTAGGGCCCGCCAGCCGGCATTGCTTAGCCGATGGGACCTGGAGGAGGCCAACTCTGTGGGCCCTAACCGGTCAAAGGGAAGTATGAGGCAGAATGCGGTCCCGGAGATAACCTGGTCCTAAGCCATGAAGGGCTTTAAAGATGGTGATCAACACCTTGAATCGGATCTGGAGACCGATGGGCAGCCAATGCAGCTGGCGGAGTACAGGTGTCACGTGGGTGTACCTTGGCACACCCACCACAGCACGCGCAGCCGCATTTTGCACCAGCTGAAGTCTCCGGATACTCTTCAAGGGTAGCCCCATGTAGAGCGCATTGCAGTAGTCCAAACGCGAGGTGACAAGGGCATGAGTGACTGTGAGTAGAGCCTCCTTCTCCAAATACGGCCGCAACTGGTGCACCAGGCGAACCTGTGCAAAGGCCCCCCTAGCCACAGCGGAAAGATGGTGATCCAATTTTAGCTGTGGATCTAGGAGGACCCCCAAGTTGCGGACCTGATCCGAGGGGGTCAATTTCACTCCCTCAAACGTCAAGGAGGGACAGTTGTCGTGGTCCTTAGGAGGCAATATCCAAAGCCACTCAGTCTTGTCGGGATTAAGTCTGAGTCTGTTCCTCCCCATCCAGATCCTAATGTCGTCCAGGCATCGGCACATTACATCAACTGCCTCCCTGAAGTCAGACGGGGTGGTGATGTACAGCTGGGTGTCATCAGCGTACTGGTGGTAACGCACCCCATGTCTGCGGATGATCTCCCCCAGTGGTTTCATGTAAATGTTAAACAGGATGGGCGAGAGAACCGACCCCTGAGGCACCCCACATAGTAGGGGCCTAGGGGACGATCTCTATCCTCCTGTCAACACCAACTGCATCCTGTCGGCGAGATAAGAGGAGAACCACCGTAAGACGGTGCCTCCCACCCCCAACTCGCCGAGACGATGCAGAAGGATACCATGGTCGATGGTATCGAACGCCGCTGAGAGGTCAAGTAGCACCAGGATGGAGGAATTACCCCCATCCTGGGCCCGCCAGAGATCATCCATCAGAGCGACCAAGGCAGTTTCTGTACTGTAGCCACGCCTGAAACCCGACTGATAAGGATCTAGATGCTCTGTTTCATCCAGAAGCTGCAGAAGCTGAGTAACCACCACCTTCTCCACAACTTTCCCCAAAAAGGGCAAGTTGGAGACCGGACGATAGTTCTTCAAATCGGCTGGATCCAGGGAAGGCTTCTTCAGGAGGGGTCTCACCACCGCAGCTTTTAATGACTGCGGTACGGATCCCTCCCTCAAAGAAGCGGTTACCACTGCCTGGATCCAGCCGCATGCCACCTCTCTGCTGGCCGAGACCAACCAGGAGGGACACGGGTCCAATAAACAGGTGGAGGTACCCATCGCCCCCACAGCTCTGTCCACATCTTTGGGAGAAACAGGCCCAAACTGTTCCCATAATGGTGGACTAAGACTAGCCCTTGTCAACTCTATGGACTCTGCCCAGCTAGAGTCCAGGTTTGACCGAATCTGAGTGACTTTATCCGACAGAAACTCAGCGAATTCCTCAGCTCTGCCTTGTAAGTGTTCCTCGCTCCCCCCTTTGGCAAGGAGGGAGCGAGTCACCCTAAACAAGGCGGCTGGGCGAGAATCTGCGGACGCAATAAGAGCGGAAAAATGAGATCGTTTTGCCGCCCTTATCGCCACTAAATAAGATCTGATGTAAATTCTTAATAGTGTTCGGTCAGACTCGGTTTTGCTGGCTCTCCAGCGGCACTCTAGACGTCTCTTCTGGCGTTTCATCTCCCGGAGCTCCTCTGTGAACCAGGGAGCTTTCCGGGATCCACTGCCGCGGAGAGGTCGCTTAGGCGCAATTCGGTCTAACGCCCCTGATGCTGCGGTGTTCCAAGCAGCCACCAGGGAGTCAGCCGAGTTGTGTACCAGGGTTTCAGGTATCTCCCCGAGCTCCCTCTGGAATCCTTCCGGTTCCATTAGGCGCCTGGGGCGGAACCACCTAGTTGGTCCCGCCTCCCTGCGGGGGAGGAGTGGGGCTGCGAAATCCAACCTCAGTAGGAAATGATCTGACCATGACTGTGGGGTGATGACTATGTCCCTGATCTTCAGATCATCTCTCCACTGCCCCGAAAGAAACACTAGGTCGAGCGTGTGACCGCCCTCATGAGTTGGACCCTGGATTACTTGGGTCAGGTCCATGGTTGTCATGGAATCCATGAACTCCTGAGCCACCCCAGAGGTTTCGCCAGCCGATGGCAAGTTAAAGTCCCCCAGGACTATAAGCCTAGGGAACTCAACTGCCAAGCCGGCTACTGCCTCAAGTAGCTCAGGCAGGGCCTTACTTACGCAGCTGGGAGGCAGGTACGTTAAGAAAAGACCCACCTGTACCCCTAAGTCCAACTTCAAAAGGAGCGTCTCACACCCAACTATCTCCGGGGCAGGGATCCTACGAGGATGCAGACTTCCGCACGTTATTATTGCCACTCCTCCCCCCCTTCCCTGGGGTCGAGAATGATGCTGCACCGAGAAACCAGATGGGCATATCTCCGAGAGAGCTACTCCCCCCTCCTGCCCCAGCCAGGTCTCGGTAACACACACCAGGTCTGCCCCCTCCTCAGTGATTAAATCACATATCAGGGGGGCTTTGTTGATAATCGACCTGGCGTTAAGCAGCAGCATCCTGAGCCCAGGGCCCTGAGAACCCTGGTTGCCAGGTATCCGGGTTGAGCAAGATGGAACCAAATCGGAGGGGCCGGAACAAGGGATCGCTTGCAAGCAGCGAGGTCTTATTCCCCGAGAGCGGCCCACCCCTCTGCTCCTGCCATATCTGAAGTCCACAAGTCTTAAAAGAGTTGAAGTCCACAAGTCTTAAAAGTTGCCAAGGTTGGAGACCCCTGTACTAGAGCACGGGTGTCAAACTCGAGCAATCACATGGTTTATCGTGACATTTTTTGCCTTTGTGGAGTTGGGGTGGGTGTGGCCTGACCATGATGCATCCAGTCTACAGGCCACCAGTTTGACAGGCCTGTAACAAGAGGCTTTGGGCCTAGCATATTCTCAACCTACTTTGAAGCTGACATTTGGATAAGATGTGTTCTCCCAGAGTAAAATTAGAAAAGAAATAGCATGGATGATGCATGATTCATAGTTTTAGAGCTCCTGGCCCAAAAATGATACAAGGAAAGCTACTGGAAATCAAGGGCTGGTCTGGGACATGTTGCTAAATTAAATGGGGGTTTCATCAAAACTCAAGGTGTAATCCATTCTCTTGGCAGAAATCCCACAAGCCCTTTCACTGACAGCAAGCCATCAATAAAAACTTATTAAAATTGGTTGCCTTTTTATGCTACTTACAATAGACTGTAGGAGGGTGACTTCTTCATGTTGATTAATGGCAGGGCTAGTACAAAATCTGCCCTTTCTCCCACATATTAGAAGTGCCTGCAGATCTTTGATGCAAACATTCCCAGTTGCTGCAGACATATCTATCACATAGAGACACTGTTCTTTAGCTCTCACATTCTGCATTTATTATTTAATGTTAATATTCAAGGTTGAATCTCATGGAATCCCATGTCCTTTTCTGCTCCAATTTCTTTCTTTCTTTCGTGTGTGTGTGTGTGTGTGTGTGTGTGTGTGTGTGTGTGTGTGTGTGTGTGCGCGCGCGCGCATGCACGCATGCATGAGCACTGAAGTGCTGAAAGCAGTTCATGTTCAAAGGAGGTGGGAATTTGTGTTATAAAATCCTTGGAGCTGTGTTATCACTTGCTTGCTAATCTGGAAGCTGAATGACAACTTCTATCTTGCATCTCCCATTATGGTTCCCATTACTCTTTTTGTGACACTTTGCACAAGGGCTGGCCTTGCCTGTGATTAATATCTCCCACTGCTAGGTTTGTTAGCTGTGGACCCTTCCAAGATCCTTAGTTAACATTTGACTGCTATTAACCTCACTTCAGAATGGATTGGTATTCACACATATATTCATTGCTGTGTACACCATTCATCAAGCAGACTCCCGCTTCCTTTTTTTCCCAAACTTCCTTTTGAGAAAATTGCAATAATTTCAATGCTGTTGCAGTTTCCTTAACCAAAGTTTTGTTTTTAAATACAGGAAAATATGATATAGGGGCTGACATGCAGCTTGTCAAAATGACAGTGTTCAATAACTTGGTGCTCTCTGAGTTTGGTTGCTTGCTTGCTGTTGTTTCATTACCTGACTAGTGCCAATGACTATGGGGCTTGCTCCCTGTTTAACCACAATAGCCCACTAATGCTGGAATGGCAAACTACTGTATACAAACAGGAAGCAAACACCACACTTATTAGTACTGATAATGTTACCTAGTCAGGTAATGAAATGTCTGCAGGCAAACTGTTATGCTGTAGATGTGGTGGAATGTAGCCTGGATTCCCAGAAGGGAGAGGCTGCATTCCAGAGGGCCAGGAGGCAGTAAAGTTTAGATACTTCGGTTGGAAGAACTATTGGTTCCTCTCTAGCAATTCTCAGAATATATCTTTAACAATGCAAGTAGTTGCTTTAGTTTGCAAGATTTCTGTCTATACTGTACATTTAGGAATAATAAAGAAAAATGCTCAGAAATAATTCTACATGTCCTTCCTTGATTCTTGGAACTTGACACAAGGACTAGCAATATATATACTGGGAATCCTCTAGAACAGTGATGGCGAACCTATGGCATGCATGCCACAGGTGGCACGTGGATCCATATTGGAGGGCACGTGAGGCATTGCCCTATGTCAGCTCCAGTGCACATGCGTGCACTGGCCAGCTGATTTTCGGCTTTGGGGAAGGTCGTTTTGCCCTCCGGAGGCTTCAGGGAAGCTTCCCTAAAACCCCGGAGTGTGAAAAATGGCCCAATGGGCAAACCAGAAGTTCGGAAAAAAAAAATTCTGGTTTGCCTGTTGTGCTGTTTTTCGCACTCCGGAGGCTTCAGGGAAGCTTCATGAAGCCCCAGTGTGTGAAAAACGGCCCAATGGGCAAACCGGAAGTTCGGAAAAACAGACTTCTGGTTTGCCTGTTGTGCTGTTTTTCGCACTCCAGGGCTTCAGGAAGCTTCCCTAAAGCCTCCGGAGTGCGAAAAACAGCACAACAGGAAAACCAGAAGTCAATTTTTCCGTACTTCCAGTTTGCCCATTTGGCCGTTTTTTCACCGTCCCAGGCTTCAGTGAGGCCTGTGCGCATGCACGGGGTGGTGGTGTTTGTGCACATGCACAGGGGGCAGCGCGCAGGGTGCACATGCGTGGCAGGGAGGGAATGGGTGTGGGCACATGCACGTGCACTAGTACGCGCACGCACACCCTTTTGGCACGCAAACCAAAAAAGGTTTGGCATCACTGCTCTAGAAGAAGGCCCAAAAGGTTGTTGGAATAAAAAAGGCAACTGTAATACATTAACCACCCAATTTGCTTTTCACACACTGCTGGGTCAGAAGAGAAATGAACTCATGAGCATGTGATTTGGAGAAATAATAAGGAGTCTTGTCAGTAGGACTAGCAGAAGATGTACATTCAGTTTACTTAGCTTTTCTTAAGCAAGGCAGATTTTTTCCCCAGTCTTTCCCAACCTGATATCTTACAAATGACTGGACTGCCCAAATCTCAAGTATTTATGCTAATTTGAAATTTTGGGTGTTTCAGTTCCAGACACCGACTGGAAGAGGATAACAATAGCAATGGAGACTTATATTCCGCTTCACAGTGCTTTGCAGCCCTCTCTAAGTGGTTTACAAAGTCAGCATATTGCCTGCAACAATCTGGCTCCTCATTTTACCAACCTCGGAAGGATGGAAGGCTGAGTCAACCTTGAGCCTAGTGAGATTCGAACTGACAAATTGCAGGCAGCCGGCTGTCAGCAGAAATAGCCTGCAGTACTACATTCTAACCACTGCACCACCAGGATCTTTTCAGTGATGGTGTGTTGATTGAACTACATGACATATATTGAGAATTCAGAAAGATATAATAAAGAGATGTTATGAGATGAAGATCTTGCTAATTTTCTGGCTATCTCATTGCTGTGGTGGTGAAACTGAACAAAAATAATTAATAAACACCTTTAAATCAATTGTACATAAACATAGGCTACATATAAACCTACATTAAAATAATGGTTGCAATTGCTGTTATTTTAATAAAGAATATAACATAGCCAGTTTTTATAAATGCAATTCTGACCTATGATAATTTATATTTATAAAGTAATAAAAGTGGGACTGTGCTTGAAGGATTGCACAATATTTTCTGTCCTCCCTCTAATTAATAGACCTTCATCGCCCTCTACAATATTACAGTTTGTTTTATTCTTGCACTAAAGCTTTATTCAGATGCAAGTGCTGTTCAGATAATTTAGTGGCTAAGATTTTATTATTATATTAAACTGTCCAGCTCTATTTGTGCATTAGACTTAGGCCTTCTTTTGACTGCAAAAGTGAACTTTCTGAGACTTTATAAGACCTAAATTGGAATTCCAGCATCAGCCAGTTTTTAGACATGGACAATATATGCATTCACATTTTTCTAGGGGTCATTTTTTTTCTGATCCGTATCTAATTTGCACCTTTTTCTTTTCTTTTTAAACAAACAAACAAACAAACAAACAAACATGTGTATTTTTTTTTGCTTGTTTGGGCATTTCTTTTGTCCTTTCCTTCCAATTATTTTTTTCCAATATTGCAAAAAAAAAAAAAAAAAAAAAAAAAGAAGAAGGAAGGGTACCATTTTTTCAACAGATGGGCATTTTAACATCATTACTATAACACTTATAATATTATAAATGGTATAATATAGTATTTTCTGCATGTGGGGGAAGGGGACTGTTTGAAACACTGCAAAACCCGGAAAATTCTGAGAGATTTTTTAAAATTGTGTTTCATATATTGATTCAGGATGTGTTCATTTGATAAGGTAATATCACAATTCTGACTAAGCAGATTTCTCTCCTGTTCCTTTATTCTGAGGGCTGCAGCAATTTTGTGCAAAAAGAGGCTTTATAGGCATTATTTTACAAAGTGAATACACTTGGGTGCTGTGCCAAGAGAGTGACTGAATCCTGCAATTAGTTAATGCATCAAAAGCTATACTCCTGCCTGGGAATTCAGCAGATAAAGCTGGATGCTCCCTGGTAAGCAACAATTTAGGTATTAATTGAGCCATTTATGTAACCAGAACAATTCTGAATCAATTTATCCTTTGTTCCTTTCCAATGAGTCATTAACTTAAAAATAAATGGGGAAAAGGGCTAATTTAATTTTGAAAGTCTTCATTATGAAAGCAAGGAAAACTTAGTTTAAAAAATAATTTCTTGCTAAAATCAAGAGTGCTATTAATGTTATGACCTTCAAGTGTTTTGTAGAGCTTGTTGTCTCACAAAGGGCGTTATGAAACAGAGTTACTCTGGAAGTCATTTTTTAATGACTTCTTGGAAATGTCTTGCAATAACCATTTCTTCAGAATCCCTCAGAATTTGTATGCATATGAACTTGTCACTGTGTCTGTCTGTGGACGGGCATAGTAATCCAGAGGTAGGCAACCTTTTTATGACCCAGGTATATATGGCACACTAAAAAGAATAATCTCTATTGTGGCAGTCTCACTAGTCACAAAATGGCTGCAACTATGACCCCAGGCAGTCACGAACTAGCCATTTATTAAAAATAAATTAGCCCCTTAAGAATTTCACACTTTTTCCATCATGAAATCTTGATGGACCTAAATGAATTTCTACAAATAAATGCAAATGCTAGAGGACATGCTAGTTCCCTATTTTTGATTTATTAAAATAATATTTGAAAAATAAGATGGGCTAGAAAGCATAGAGGACACTCTATCTGGGGACACCATAGAGTTTACCATTATATCACTGTCTTGGTATACTTCTCATTAGCTTATCTTAAGTATAAAGAATTCTATAGAACACCTAGCTGGCAACTATGTGTTTAATTCCTTACATTTGTTTGACAAATGAAATTAGAATAGAATAGAATAAGAGAGTTGGAAGGGACCTTGGAGGTCTTTTAGTCCAACCCCCTGCTTAGGCAGGAAACCCTACACCACTTTAGATAAATGGTTATCTAATGTCTTCTTAAAAACTTCCAGTGTTGGAACATTCACAAATTGAAAAAAGTTCAGGTTTATTTCTCCTATAAATAAATTATTTCTTCCATAAGCAGAAGGTACATGCAAAATTGTGAATCACAATGATAAGAATATTGGGGAGATGGTTACCAAGGTAATATGTGCTTAAAGTGATTACATTTCTTAAATCAACTCCATATTAGTAAATATATTTTTCTATGAAAATTGAAAATAGTATATATTTACGGTCGATATGACTTTTACTTGTGCATTTGCTGTCAATTTTCTATACTTGCTTATTTAATGGACCATTGCAACAAAATTCTGAAAGATTTCTGTATAATGCTAGGTACACACTCTTAATAATATGAATAAATATCATTTCTGCATATGAGTATAGCTCAACAGATTCATATCTTGTAGGACATGATCAAGTCATTTTCACTAAATCTACGATATCATTCAAGTACTTTCTATATTACATTAGGAAAAAGCAACACAGGGAAAAGAAGATAGTTTAGAGTTCAGTTTCAGTTAATACCAACAATTATCGTCAATAGAAAGATTATCTGGCAGGTACTAGATTGCATATTCATGACTTATGCACTTGGTTGGTTTAGTTGCCATCTAGAAAGATTAAAACTCTCAGCAAGATTTCTACAATTTTGTGTCACAATTTCTTCCTGACTCACAGAACATGGCAGATGACTTGACATCCTTTCAAAAAATAGGAGCTCTGTGCTATCTGTTATTTCCCAAAGAGTCTTACTGTTTCTGTCTGGATACCAGCAATCTGTCTAAGATGATGAGTTAGTGCAAGACGATGCTAAGCAATTCTAAGGGTCCACCCATCTTTAAGGTATTCTATAAAAGCCAAATGATTTGTGTGACTGCTGTTGCATTTCTCAAAAATCCTGAGCAGGAAGCTATTACACAGAATCTTGTGAGAAATCAAAGAGCATTTCTATCTGGGGATAGAGTCTGGAGAAATAGCAGTTTTCAGGGATGTGCAATATTATCTGCTCCCACACATAGTAAGTTTGAAGAGTTTACTAGTTTAGCAAGACATTGCAGATTCAGCTGTCTTCTGTAGCGCATTGTAATCTCTCACCTTGAACTTGAAGGTGCAACCCATGAAACCAAAGCAGATGAGAACTCTAATGGCATGTGGGAAAGACCTTAGGTTGAAGAAATGCTGCCTGGGGAACAGTCAAGTTGTTATCAACCTCACGAAGTAGACCAGACCAGACAGGAGAAGCTAATTAACATTAACAGAATATTGCTAGCCTAACAGTACAATTCTCCCATTGTCTCCTTTACAACTCAAGAAACTATGCAATAGCAATAGCAATAGCACTTAGACTTATATATACTGCTTCATAGTGCTTTTACAGCCCTCTCTAAGCGGTTCACAGAGTCGGCATATTTTCCCCAACAACCTGGGTCCTCATTTTACCCACCTAGGAAGGATGGAAGGCTGAGTCAACCTTGAGCCTGGTGAGATTTGAACTGCCAAATTGCAGGCAGCCAGCAGGCAGCAGAAGCAATAGCAATACTGCACTCTAACCACTGCCCCACCTCAGCTCTGCAGCATCCCTCCTGAGTTTCTTGCCTTGCCCACTATCCATTTGTGGGCTAAGCTCTCTCTTATCTGACTATTCCCTACGGCAATATCTTCTCAAGATTTCCCCACATATCTTTACAAGGACCATAAGAAATTCTCCCAGGATGCCTGTTTTCAAAGGACATTTGTCAACTTATGCAGAAAGGTGATCATGAAGACAAGAAGAGCAGGGTCCTCAGACAAACCATTTAGGATTAAAAACAAATGCCCATTCTTCACACGCTCATCCTTACAAAGTCACATATTTGTTTGACAGAGCAATTGGAGTAAAATGAATGGGAGCATTACCTTTGTTTCTCCAAAGCTTATTATATGCTACTTTTGTGAGAGGCAATTGAACCGAGCCAAAATGGAATCCATTCCTTTTCAATTTAGATGGCTTGAAATGGTAGGATAGTTTGTAAGGAAAAAGCCATTTCTGTTGAGATATTTAAGTCAATTTTCTGACAGGAATTGTCAAGCAAAATCCTGTCATCCTGTGGTCCACTGGATGACCACACGACGACAAGAGATTTAAAATGTCTTATACCATGGCTAATACTAGAAACAAAAAAACAAAATTATACATATCTGTTAAAAAAAACCTCCACAGGTGCAAATACAGTTATTCATTTTCTCTCAGAGAAATGTATTTATTTATCACCACCTAGTAGACATGTTTAAATAGACCACATTCTCTATGACTTACTTAAGTATCTTGTGCTCGGTTGCTATTATTATGGTTTACAAGATTTTCCAGATTAGCTGTACGCAACTGGGAAGAAATGTCGAAAAACCCTGCACGCAGGTTGCTGTATTTGTGGGAGAACCATCTATCCTTGATGGGGACAGATGTGTTAGACAGCTAAGGGGCCTTTCTCCACTGATGAGTTGAAAGGCTCCGTACCCCATGCTTGAATTGGCAGAAAATTATAACAGCACAAAGTTTTCTGTTCCCATTGCTGAATTCTATCCTGCATCTGCGGCATCTTATTAAAATCCTCAGACTTCTTCCTAGGTAATAAATAACAAAGTCTAAAAAGATGTTGCACTCTTTGAAACTACCGTTGAATAGTGCTTGCTTAAGTAGAGAAACCTTGCTTTATTGCCAATACAGCTAAGGATTCCTTACTCATTGCTAAAGGCAAGATGAAAGCAACCACATGGAGACATGGCAAAGGCATATTTGTACTGTAATGTGTGTGCAGGTAAGGAAGGCTAAACATTTGGTTAGATAGTTACCTGTCCCCTTAAGTTCTGAGAGATGACTGGACTGTCCAAGCTAGTTAACAGTGCTAAAACTAACTTAGCTAGAAGTTTATTTATCAAGCTGTGTGCTTAGTGCTGACCCTCAGGATGGATCTGATGACCTGGAGTAGATCGAGTTTTCTTTAATTGAATATGTTGTTACAGGCATACTTTTAAGAATGTATCTCAAGACAGTTGGAGCATGTGATAGAGGCTAACCATCAGCCCTCTTCATTCACCCCTACATAAATTCCATGTTGCAGAAGAAGAACATTATTCCTGTTCCAATGCAGTTCTTTAGCAAGAACTATAATGCCTATTTTTATGTATATTGTATTGTGTTGTGTTGTGTTGCATTATTATTTATTTTATTTTATATTATTTATTTTATTATTATTTCAGTTCCAAGGCCACCTGACTCTACAATAATTCTGGGTGTCTTGCAGTTAAAAAATTTAAACAAACATCAAAGAAAAAAAGAATGCATCTGACCATAAGACAACCAAAAGGGCTCAACCATCATGCTAACCCAAAGCCTGGGAGATTAACTAGGTCTTTAATAATTTGCAAAAAATAAAATAAAAAAAATCAAAAGGGTGGGAGCTGTACCTCCAGATACTGTAGATATCATTCCACTGGACCAGGGGTGTCAAACTCCATTTCATTGAGGGCCGCATCAAGGTTGTGTTTGGCCTTGGGGGGCTGGGGTGGGTGTGGCCAGCTCAACATCACTCGTGTCGAGGGCACCTGTAATGGCTTGAGTGCTCTGCCAACGAAAACGGGCTCCCAAGCTCCATTTTGGCTGTGATGGCCTCCTGCAACCATGTCCAGCAAAAATGGAGCTGGGGAGTACCGCCCACGGCCCTTGTGAGCTCCATTTTTGGCTGTGATGGCCTATTGCAACCCTCTGTCAGCAAAAACATTTTCATTTTCTCTGGCAGAGGCATTGTGGGCTGGTCCTTCACTTTTTCCAGGGCGGCCCTGCGGGCCAGATCTAAGCACCCCGTGGGCCGGATCCAGCCCCGGGCCTTGAGTTTGACACCCCTGCACTGGACAGAAGCCATTACAGAGTTGATATGTTTTCTGGATCCCACATGATGACACTGCTTAATTGATGAGACCCAGAACATGCCCACTGTAGCTGACCTTGCTAGAAGGGCAGAAACATATGATGACATTATAAGTCAAGTAGCCAGACTTATTCCACAACGAGTGCCCTAGTTGATAACTAGAACCTTGAACTCACCCAGAAGGCAAATGGTAGCCAGTGCAGTTTGTAAAACAGGGACACGTACATATCACTCTTAGTTTCTGCTGATGCATTCTGGATCAGTTATAGCTTCTGAAGGGTTTTTCAAGGGCAGTCCCATGTAGAGCAGTAGTCCAACTGAGAGGTAACCAAGGCATGAGCGACTGTCTGAAGATCCTCCCAGCACAGGAATGATGCACCAGATGAATCTCTCCAAAGACCTCCTTGGCTACAGTTGTCACCTGCTCTTTTGAGTAGGAGCTGCACATTAATGGGGAAGTCAACCTCATTAAAGATGAATGCTCCAGAATCAGGGAAATCTAATGGAACAGAACTATTTTTCTGGAGTCTGAAGTCCACCTCAATCTATTCTTCCCTATCCAGGCTCTTGAACTCCCTATCCCCCACTCCCAATGTTGCAGGCCAATGTTAAAATAACATAATTCCATGTATTTCTTACGTAACCTGTGTGAAATTACAGTAACAATACAATTTACTTTCAAAGGTTCTTGAATAAAAACAAAAACTCCATCGATGGGGCTCTGCATGTTGCTATTGAGAACCGACGGTCTTTGTACGTTTCACAGTTTGAAAAGCAATAGCGGGCTTTGTTAAAAATATTTAACATTGTTTTAAGATGTATGTGAGGATCCATAAAAGATGTCAGGTAGATGTTGATACAGGAATGGCTGTATCCATGAAAACAAATAATAAATGAAAATGAAAAGATTGAAGCTTATCTCAGTTTGTTTTCATCCTCAAATTCTCCTCTTCCCATAACTACAATTTTTGTCCCAATTCTTGAGGATTTTACTATCCTTTTATAGGTTTAAATGTATCAGAAATGTTTATTTGTTTCTCCTAATACAAAAACCCATTATTGTGTAATGAAGCTAGCAGCAGGAGACTTGGCGTGGAAAAGAGATAAACTTTATCCTGAGACACAGTAAAGCTTTGAATTCCTTGGCCTAAGTTGCAATAACAGTGATGACTTTAAGGGAAAATAAGATACTTTTAAGGAGAAAGGCTGTTAGTGCCCACTCCTCATAATGGCTGAATGCCACAGCAAGGATCTCAGGTAAAACAATCAGGAGGTTGTGAGTTCAATCCTAGGTAGAGGCAGATGTAAGGGTCTCCTGCTTGGGCAGGGGGTTGGACTAGATGACCTGCAAGATCCCTTCCAACTCTATTAATCTGATCAGTTAGAAAATAGCTTCCAATTTTGTTGCTATGGAAGATGCAAGAAGGTGGTGGCATTCCATTTGGGGCCTGTTTTTGAACGTCCCATAACAGATGAAAGCAGAAGAACATTGGCACTGACATCCCCTATACCAGTGATGGCGAACCTTTTTTTCCTCGGGTGCCAAAAGCATGCGCGTGCACGCTATTTCGCACGTGCGAGTGCCCACACCCATAATTCAACCCCCCCTGTCCCCTGCACATGCGCGTGTGATCCCCCTGTGCTGCCCTGACCCCCGTGCACGTGCGCACGATCCCCCCGCTCCCCCATTTCCCGACTTTGGGTGAGCCTGATAGGCCCATTTTTTGCCCTCCCCAGGCTCCAGAAGTTTTCTTGCAGCCTGGGGAGGGCGAAAATGGCTTCTTCTGCCCCCCCCGGAGGCCCTCCGGAGGCCAAAAATGCCCTCCCAGAGCCTCCGCGCAAGCCGAAAATCAGCTGGCTGGCACACACATGTGCACTGGAGCTGAGTTAGGGCAATGGTTCGCGTTCCAGCAGATATGGCTTCGTGTGCCACCTGTGGCACCTGTGCCATAGGTTTGCCATCACTGCCCTATACTCTGCTGAAGATGTTACCTAGCCTGGTAACGAAACGTTCGGAAACCAACCCACAAGCTTGGAGAGCGAATCTTCACCCTCATCCTACACCTGAGCTACAGATATTCACCACTATTGGAAACCTTCATCTGATCCAGCCTTGCTCTTCCTCTTCAGAAAGAAAATTTTGATGACCTTTTTTTTAAGGAAGAACTTTATAGTGAAGTTTCCTATGTAAAGGCTGTTTTTCAAAGGACTTTCTACCTCTCCTCCTACAAAACAACATCTTTATTGTAGAAAGGCATCTTTATTTATAACCAATGTTTTATGGAGGATATTGCTGGGTGGCCGCCAATCCCAACTAATTTAAGTAGCTGTGGCTTGAAGGACCATACAGTTGCCCCTATACACCTTCCGCCCACAGATGAGGTAGAAAACACCATTCCATTATCTCTGTTGAATTAAGGTTGAACTACTAGTCAGTTCAGCTGCTAGTCAGCTTCTGTGCATGGAACGCTATGCTTGTGTTGAGAATGCATCTCATTTTTTTCCCTTCTCCTGATGCAGCAAAATATTTGGGATTAGCCAAGTCAACAGAATTGTGAATTCCTGCAGCAACTCTGTCAGAGGGGCTAGAAATGAAGCCTTTGTCTTCTGCTTTTGCCTTTGTACCTTTTGTGTGTGTGTGTGTGTGTGTGTGTGTGTGTGTGTGTGTGTGTGTGTGATCTCAAAATTCAGCTGCAGAGCCAAGCTGTCTGCTGCTCAATATAAAGTGTGAAACCTGCAGGGGGTGTTTGAATGTGAGTGTGCTTGTGTGTGTGAAGAAGGGAGGAGGCACCCTAGACTTTTAATGATGTTTTGAGGATATGCCAGGAAAGTAAATCTTCAGCAAGTTATAAAGAAAAGCAGCTGGAGACTTGCTCATCATCTCTAAGGACTGCAATGAGATAAGGCTAAACCTCATTTCAAAACCATCACCAGGTGGTCTTTCTTCTCAGTGGTTGTTTGGGCTGAAGGAATTCATGGAAGAACAGAGATGTTTATTTATTTATTTATTTATTTATTTATTTATTTATTTATTTATTTATTTATTTATTTATTTATTTATTTATTTATTTATTTGTTTGTTTGTTTGTTTGTTTGTTTGTTTGTTTGTTTATTTATTTATTTATTTATTTATTTATTTATTTATTTATTTATTTATTTATTTATTTATTATTTATTTATTTATTTATTTATTTATTTATTTATTTATTGGTCACATTTTATATGCCGCCCACTCTGCAGAGACTCTGGGCGGCTCACAACAATAAAAATTTACATGCAACAATAAATATAAAAAAGCATTAAAAACAATGATTATTAAAACTTAAAAAAACATTAAAAGCAACAATTTAAAAACCCATACATTAATTCATTCATGGGGCCAAGAGTGCTCGATGTTATATTAAAATCATTGGTCCCAGGCCTGTCGACAAAGTCAGGTTTTTAGTGCTTTTCTGAAGGCTGGCAGGGTGGGAATAATGCGGATCTCGGGGGTAGTGTATTCCAGAGAGCTGGTGCTGCCACAGAGAAGGCCCTCGTTCATAGGCCCGCCAGCCGACATTGTTTGGCTGACGGGACCACCAGCAGACCAACTCTATGGGCTCTAATCGGTCTTAGGGAGGTTTGTTGGAGAAGGCGGTCTCAGAGGTAAACTGGACCTAAGCCATGTAGGGCTTTAAAGGTAATCACCAACACCTTGAATTACGCTCGAAGACCTATAGGCAGCCAGTGCAGTTCGTGAAGGATGGGTGTCACATGGGTGTATCTAGGAACACCCATCACCACACGCGCCGCTGCATTCTGCACTAGCTGCAGTCTCCGAACATTCTTCAAGGGTAGCCCCATGTAGAGTGCATTGCAGTAGTCAAGACATGAGGTAACAAGGGTGTGAGTGACTGTAAGTAGTGCCTCCCGGTCCAAGAAAGGACGCAACTGGTGCACAAGATGAACTTGTGCAAAGGTCCCTCTGGCCACAGCTGTTAGATGTTGGTCCAATTTTAGCTGTGGATCCAGAAGGACCCCCAAGTTGCAAGCCCATTCTGAGGGGATCAAATCCCCCCCCCAGAACCAAGGAGGGACAGATGTCAAAGTCCTTGGGAGGCAACATCCAGAGCCACTCGGTCTTGTCCGGGTTGAGTTTGAGCCTGTTCACCCCTATCCAGACCCTTACAGCGTCCAGACACCGGCACATCACATCGATTGCCTCACTGAATTGGCATGGGGTGGACATGTACAGCTGAGTATCGTCAGAGTACTGTTGGAACTTTACACAATGCCTATGGATGATCTCACCCAACGGTTTCATGTAGATATTGAAAAGCATAGGGGAAAGAATCGACCCCTGAGGAACCCCACATACGAGGGGTCTCGGGTTGACCTCTGTCCCCCAGCCAACACCGACTGCAACCGGTCAGAGAGATAGGAGGAGAACCACCGCAAAACGATGCCTCCCACTCCCAGCTCCCCGAGCAGTCACAGAAGGATACCATGGTCAATGGTATCGAAAGCCGCTGAGAGGTCAAGTAGCACTAAGATGGAGGAACAACCTCCATCTCGGGCTTGCCAGAGATCATCCATCAGTGTGACCAAGGCAATTTCTGTACTATGACCGGGCCTGAAACCCAACTGAAAAGGGTCAAGATACTACTTTTCATCCAAGAGCCGTTGGAGTTGCAGCACCACCACTTTCTCCACCACCTTCCCCATGAAGGGGAGGTTGGAGACTGGTCAATAGTTTTTAAGCTCAGTTGGGTCCAGGGATGGCTTCTTAAGGAGGGGCCTCACCACCGCAACCTTTAAAGGCTGGGGGAAGAACCCCTCTCTTAAAGAAGTGTTGATTAACTCCTGGAACCAACCTCATGTCACCTCCCTACTTTCAGAAACAAGCCAGGAGGCTTTATGGGGAGGTTGGATGTTCCTTTTTTCAAATCTGGATCCCCTTCTCCCCATCATTTCATCTGCTTTAGGTCTTAGATTCTGATGCTTGAATAGTTATGTTTGAACTTCTTACCTTGCCTCTCCCCTGCTTGCATCATGGTAGCATGTTATAAATGAGAATAGCAGGCCCTGCAAATTAGTAGACTTTGGTCAATGTTAGTACTTGTGGAGCAGGTAGCAGCCATGACTTGGGTGGCCTCTGCACAGATTTGTCTTGTGTATCAATTGTGCCCATTCCTGGACCAGAAGGCCTTGCCCACAGTCCCTTACTGCAGTACCTGGGGTTGCCCTTGGACACCATCTGTAAATTACAACTAATCCAAATGCAGCAATGAGTGATGGCTCTCTTGGGTGCCAGCTTGGAAGATGAGGAAGAGCCGGTTCCAGGGGCATCCAACAGGGGACTATAGAGAGCACCAGAGGGATGTGGAAGGCTCTGGCAGGTTTGGATGGTCTAGGTGAGGAATTATTTGTCTTCTAATGTAGCAAAAAAAAACCCAACAACAACAGGAAAGTTTGCCAGATGCATTCGTTTTTTAAATCAATAGGAAGCACTGAAAATAATTAGAAGGGCCCTGGGAAGTCCACTTCATGTCCTAGCCTACAGAGACTCTTGAGAGCTCTGGTTTGCCTGAAAGCTGGTTTATAAATATTCTCTCCTCCCTCCTTCCCTCCCTCCCTCCCTCCCTCCCTCCCTCTCTCCCTCCCTCTCCCTCTCCCTCTCTTGATATCTATCATCTATCATTTATCATCTCTTGATATCTATCTATCTATCTATCTATCTATCTATCTATCTATCTATCTATCTATCTATCTATCTATCTATCTATCTATCTATCTATCTATCTATCTATCTACCTACCTACCTACCTACCTACCTACCTACCTACCTACCTACCTACCTATAGATATATAGATATATAGAAATATATAGCGATATAGATAGATAGATGATAGATAGATAGATAGATAGATAGATAGATAGATGATAGATAGATAGATAGATAGATAGATAGATAGATAGATAGATAGATAGATAGATAGATAGATAGATCTATATAGACACCCCCCACTCCAATTTAGTTTGGTTTAATAGAATCTTCAGATGTCAAAGTGCTGATAAGAGAAAGGCAAATATATCCAATTTAAAAAAATAGAACAGTTCAAGGAGAACAAAAACTGCTTGGAAAAGCCTACGCAGCAGAAGGATGGGAGGTAAGCAAGTTCTCTCATGAAAATCACCTTTCTGCTCATTTACACACACTCTGAATTTAGTTGGTGTAAACAGATTGTCAAATGCCGGAGCGTGGGGCCTTTGCCTGCATGTTTGTATGTGTATTTCATTGTTTTGCCATCTCCTGTCAAGATGATGTCATGTTGTGTTTTGATGTAACATGAAGCCCCAGCTTAAATATGAAGAGAGACATGGAAATGAGGTAGAAAAGCATGATCCAGGCACCTCCCTAATTGGAAACAGCCTCCTTTAAAATGTGTCTCCAAGTAATAACACTGGAGCAGGCTGCACTTTCATTCCTCCTTAGACACATAAACTTCCTGTTTTCTGCAGGAGATGAGTTGCAGTAAGATGGCTTTCAAATTCTCGGCAGTGTAGCATTTATGCCGAGTCTGAACACCAAGCTGTTCCTTCCCTTCTAAGCCGCTTATGATCTCTTTATAATAGAGACTCTGGAATTAGAGGCAGACGATGAGATCTCACCATCTAAGTGTCAGGCGGGTAAGCAACGTGCACATCTTTTCTGTCCCTCACTTGTCATAGCTTCGGTATTACTGGTGGTATGAAAATAGATTTTCTGTAGACCTGGAAGCACAGAATTTTATGATCAGAAAAACATATCAGAAAACGAGGACCTAGTGAGATAGGAGATGTGCTGCATGAACATCCGACCTTTCGTGGATTCTTACACCCGGCTTTCATTTATTTGTACAATAAAACACAGCAGATGTAGAATTAATCTGCTGCTTTGTTTATTGGGCCTGCAATACTCTCCCCACACTGCTTTGTGATGAGCTCGTTTGGCGTCAGAGTTATAGATGAGTTTGCTGCTGAGTTTGCTGGGGAAAAAAAACCCCTTCTATCTGTATGGCCAGTTACTCTAAGGCAGTGATGGCGAACCTATGGCACGGGTGCCACAGGTGGCACGCGGAGCCATATCTGCCGGCACGCGAGCCGTTGCCCTAGCTCAGCTCCAGCGTGCATGTGCATGCCCGCCAGCTGATTTTTGGCTCACGCAGAGGCTCTGGGAGAGTGATTTCAGCTTCCAGAGGGCCTCTGGGGTGGCAGGGGGGAGCATTTTTGCCCTCCCCAAGCTCCAGGAAAGCCTCTGGAGCCTGTGGAGGGTGAAAAATGGGCCTACCGGGAAGTCATGAAATGGGGGAGTGGGGGGGTCACACACGCATGCGCAGGGGGGTGGGGCGAGTGGGGCTTTGAATTATGGGTGTGGGCACGCACGTGTGTGTGATAGCGCACACAGACACTATTTTGGCACCCGAGGGAAAAAAGGTTCGCCATCACTGCTCTAAGGCCTTCTTTTCTTTGTCATAATAAAATAGACTTGCCCAACCCCGTACTGTGTTAGGTAAAATGAACTAAATTAGGGAAATGCATGCAGGCACATAGAATTACTGGGTCAAAAAAGGAAGCAGTACCTGATTTTTGTAACTATTACATAGTTCTACAGGTAGCCCTTTTAAAAGGTCTGTTTTCTTAAAGCGATAGAGAGCACTAGAATCTTTCATTTTACATCTACCTATTGGCCAAACGATACAGAGAATCAATGCACCATGTGACTGTAATCATTAAAATATTATCAGTCTGCCATGCTTATTATTATTAATGCATATTTTTAACAGTCTGTTGGGTTAAACATTTGTTCATTGAAGTGTTTTTAGTGAGGCACAAAGGCCACAGTTTAATTTGAGCAAGGACCCACACTGATGCAGCCTTATTTCAGTTTTACAATCGGATAAAATAATTGTAAAATAATTCCTAAAACATTGCAATACAGAACATCTTTCCATTCTATCCCCTATTCTCCCCTAGCAACTGTTCTCATCAATGTAGCTTAATACATTTTGCCTGTCTCGATTCCCCAGAAGGATACCTGGATGGAAACAAAAGGAGTAGGGAAATGTTAATCTAACCAGCTTCTTCTTCTTTTTCATTAAGCTGAGACAGGTATGTAAAGAAGACACTGTCTCTTCCTGATTTTCCTACCTTGACACGGCAGTTCTTATGACTACTTGGCAGCACATTTGACTAAATCTATTTATGGTGCTTTACAGAATAGAAACATGGTGCAATCTTCTTTCCCATTTGCTCCAAGCCAAGTCTGTGCTAAAAAAAAAGGAAATTTGTACTATGATGTCATGATCCCAAGCATTCCCCCTTATACAGTATGCTTGCATCCAATGTTGCAACACAAATCCCAAAGGGATGGACTTTGCATCATGACACATTTCATTTACGTTCGCCTGAATGCAGTCGTAGGTACTTTGCAGGCCATGTGTTCTTAGGAAAAGATATAGCTGCTTTAAAGAGTTGCAGAATGCGATGATGGTGCTTTTGTGCTCCCCAGAGAAACTTTATTGAATCAAATCTGAAATGCTGGGTAGCCTTATTATTTAAGACTGCTACAGTATCTATTTACTTATCAAATTGTACAGGTTGCCCATCTCACACACACAAATAATTCTGGGCAGCATATCGCAGTTAATTTAAACCCCCACCCTCAATAAATATATAACATGTCTATATTACAAACTACTGTATAAAAAGCACAAGAACAAACCAGGATGATGTTAACTACAATAAGGGGGCCATTGCAAGATCTCCCTGTTACTATGTCATCCCAGGCTTATTAGCATAGCCAGGCTATTGAGGGACTTGCAGAATGTTAAGAGGGATGGAGCTAATGTCAGTTCTGAGGGGAGAAGATTCTTCACCAAGGCAGACCCACAAACCCGTGTCCTACCAAGTGTAATTCCTTGATAGGGACCCAAACATACTTCCTCTTCCAGATCTAGTGGGATTGGCAGATATAGTCGGGAAGAGATAATCCAACCCTGCTTTAAAAGCTAAAACCAGCACTTTGAAGAAGCAGACTGGCAACCAATGCAGTCCACAGAGCAAAGGTGTAACATGCTGTTCTAGGGGCATACATAACTATGCGTGGTAGTGCATTTTGCACCAGCTGAAGCTTCCAGATACTCTTCAAGGACATGTAGAGCACATTGCAGAAGTCCAATTGGGAGGTGAGTGTCAGTGAACAGAGCTCCCCCAGTCCAGGAATGAACATGAAGCTATGAAAAGGACTTCCTAGCCATGACTGTCACCTGCTCTTTGAGGTGACTCCAGGAGGACCCTAAGATTGTGCACTGCCATCCCATCCAACACCAATAATTGCATAATCCGACAACTGGAAGGCCCCTTACCTTTCCAGAAATACAAATCCTAGAAGGCTAATTCAGCAGGAACTACTATCAGTCTTAATTTTGTATTGCTGATAAATAGACAGATACTAGCGAATTGCAGTCCTCCCTAAAGTCCTTATCTGCAGTGGCCTAACTGAGCTGATTAAAGGCTCCCTAATAATTCAAGACAGAGAGCAGAGACCATCTTCCTTTCAGTCATCTTCTGTTAGCAGAATTTGTTGAAAATGGGATTCTATTTTCATAGATGCATAGAAATTTGCACCCATGAAGAAGCCCAGGTTTTTTTCTCCAGAATGATTGCAATTGGCAGCCACAGTATCCATGGCAATAGGATTATCAAGAGATGCTTGGGAGGCTGTCTCCAGCTTTTAGCTGACAAATAAAAACAAGAGAGAGGAAATGCAGCAGAGGCAGGCATTACTCCAAATGCCCAAAAGGATGAAAAAGAAAACACAAAAGCCAGATGGCAAGTAGCTAGATTACTTCCTATTAGTTATTACATCATTGGCTTACCTTTTCTCCAAGCATCTCCAAAGGACGTTGTTGCTTCTGTTGCCATTGAACATCCAAGTGAAATGTATTAGTTAGAGCAAGTTGACCCACTTTGCTAAAATAAAAGATGGAGGAGAAATTCACTGGCTTTATATTTTCATAGTTTCATGTTTTCAGTTTGCAGCAGCTGAATTTGTATGGCATCCTGAATGCAGCCATATTCCAATATCAGCATTTTTCCAAATAGTCTGACGTACAGTACAAATTTCAAAAAAAAGCAAGCAAGCACATACAGTATAAACATACTGTACAGTATATGCACAGAGAAATTTGAATATGAACAGAAACATGCAGACAACGCAAACACATTTCCATTGGTTTTTAAAACAATGCAGCAGGCTGCAGAAATGGGATGGAATTAATTATAAAAACAGAATCCACTTAACAGATTAACAGAGTTGGAAGGGACCTTGTAGGTCACCTAGTCCAATCCCCTGCCCAAGCAGGAGACCCTACACCATTTCTGTCCAGTCTCTTCTTGAAAGCTTCCAGTGATGAAGCTCCCACAACTTCGAAAGACAAGCTGTTGCATTGATTGATTGTTCTCACAATCAGATAATTTCTCCTTATTTCCAGGTTGAATCTCTCCTTGTTTAGTTTCCATCCATTATTTCTTGTCTGGCCTTCTGGTGCTTTGGAAAATAGGTCTTTGAGCAGGTCATCCAATTGTAATGGCAGCTTTATAGAAAAAGCAGAATGAGATTCTTACGAGCGACTAAGCTTGCTTCTGCTTTGTAGGCACCACTTTGTAGAAATCATTGACGTTCTTTAAGCAATGTAATGTGGCTGTTTAGATGGTGGATTAATTAAGGGAGTAGACTGGCACTAGGATCTCTGCCACCTCCAGCTCAGATCTCTGCTGCAGTGGGAGCAGCAGAGTTACATACATTGTCACGGAGGAGTTTGGAGTTGTAGTTACCATTGATTGCTCCTTTGTTCATTCCATAAACTCTGCTGTCCACCTTCCATTCATACTTAGTCACCTTGGTCTGGCTCCAAGATGAGAGGAATCTGACCCTCATCATTCCATTCTCATTCAACTTCTGACAGGAAGCTGTTATGTTGCCAGTCAATTCAGTGCAATATTGCTAGACTACGCACACTTTCTCCGTTTTACACAAGGGCAGAATAGCACAACAGTGAAATGATCAGAAGGGAGAGAAATTTGAAGTGAAAGTGCCCTCTCCCAAGAAGTACTGTTGTTCACTCAGCACCCTTCCTGAGTCCTTCATTTATTTATTTTTAAAAAAGCAAATTAAATTAAATTTGCATTGTGATAGAATTTTATTTATTTATTTATATGCCACCCATCTCATTTTCAAGTGACTCTGGGTGGCTTACAATGTCATAAATCACAGTATAAAACAACGAGAAGGTTCAAAATTTGAAAATACTGGGCATTAAAAGTTAAGGCATTTAATAGCAAACAGGATAAAAAGGGTCAATACGTAAACGGGGTGGGAATTGGATCTTCCTTTAATCTATTATTTACCTCCAGAATGGGATACCCCCATTGGAGCCCCAAGCCAGTTAGCAGAGCCAGGTTTTCAGGCCAAGAAGTTGGGGGTGGATCTCTCCTTGAGGAGCACAAAGTACCAGAGTGTAGGAGCCATGGCAAAGTTCTTCTCCTGGACCCGCCCAGTCGCAATGCTTTGGCTGACTGGATTTGCAGCATGGCCTTTCTGCTGGAGGGAGTGGGTGGGGTAATCCCATTGAGCCTTAGTGGATGCAATCAGGGGTGGGTTCTACATTTTTTTTACTATCGGTTCTGTGGACGTGGCTTGTTTTGTGGATGTGGTTTGATGGTCATGTGACTGAGTGGGCGTGGCCAACCTGATATCACTCACACCCATGCCCACTCAGTCACATGCCCCCCCCACCTAGCCACGCCCACAGAACCGGCAAAAATTTCTGTTTTGCCAGCTGGGAGGCTGGCAAAGAAGCGTCGCTTTCCCTGCCACCATGGCTGCTTCTACCTCAGCGGCGAACAAGATGGTGGCACCAACAGAACTGGCTCCGTGACATCATCACCGGTTTACTAACAGTTCTAAAAAACCAGTTAGAACCGGTAGGAACCCACCTCTGGATGCAATAGATAGAGATAGAACAACATACAAAGCCATGTACAGCAGGGGTCCCCAACCAACCTGTGGACCGTTGCACATTACCAGGCCATGGCCTATTTGCAATGACGGGCCACTTGAGCGATGGGCCAGCATGTGTGCTCACAGCCCAACTTGCATGAATGCTGGACACCGGCACTCGCAGCCCCAGTTGTGCGAGTGGTGGGTGCACACACCCAGTGCTCACACAAATGAAGCTGCACCTGCCCCTTGCACAAAACCATCCCCTCTTCCTCCCCTCCCGCACACTGGGCCGCCAACCCAGAAAGGTTTGAGAATGCTGATCTAGAGAAGACACAAAGCCCTCAAGTCCGTCTCCCTCTGACCTTCCTTTTCTGCTGCGATGCCATTATCAGTGGATTTGTTTTTCCCCAGCTGTGTTTGGTGTGCAGAAAAAAGGTTACTGATAGAGGAGAACATTTGTAGTTCAGAGTTGAACTGTGGGATTCTTGGTGTGTTCTGAGCATTTTCTTGTAGTTTTGTTACCCAAAGTAGGCAACATCTTCAGTGCACAAAAGAAAACAAGTAGAGCTAAGGGATTAAATCAGGCAACTTGGGCAGCTGGGAAAGAATCGGTAGTGATTCAGAGGAAATGCAATAAAGCAATACAGAGACCAGCGATGGATACAGAAAATTCCAGGCCAATTTTGTTTTCTGCTGACTAAAAATAGCAATAGCAATAGCAATAGCACTTAGACTTATATACCGCTTCATAGTGCTTTACAGCCCTCTCTAAGCAGTTTACAGAGTTCAGCATATTGCCCCCAACAATCTGGGTCCTCATTTTACCGACCTCAGAAGGATGGAAGGCTGAGTCAACCTTGAGCCGGTGAGATTTGAACAGCTGAACTGCTGAACTGCAGTGCTGCACTTTAACCACTGCGTCACCTCGGCTCCTCCCGCCCAAAAATGGGTAAATAATACTTTAAATCCACTAATACTGGGAAAAAGCTCTGATATTAAACCAAATTTCATTAAACGTTTTGTGAAATCTAAAAGTTAGGAAGACAAGGAGTGTTTAAAGTGTCTCAGTTCAACTCTTACTGTGCCCTGCCTTTCAATATGATAAAAAAAATATTTTCCTATATGTCTGATGGACATCTGACTAGCTGCCGCTTGTTCAACCAGTCAAAAGGTTCATATTAATTGAAACCATGAAATGTGTGCCACTGTATTGTAGCTTCCAGCCCCTGGTCTTTCCTCTTCCAGCCATGAATGAGCCAATAATTCAAATGCATTTGAGTCTTTTGAGTGGTTTGATGTACATAAAAAGAAGGGGAAAACAGGGTAGGAATATGCATAAACATTTATATATAGATACAAAATTGGGGGGGGGATCCATTATTTTAATAAAACTAGAATACATTTCTCAGAAAGGAGCCCACTGTGGCCAAGTGTCCTTTTTTATTCAGCCTCTGCTAACTGTTAATGGCTAACTTCAAGATCTCTGCTTTCTATTTCTTGAGTCTTGATTATGAAATGAGGTTTGAAATAAGTAGCTATGCCAGGGGTAGGCAAAGTTGGCTCTTCTATGACTCATGGACTTCAACTCCCAGACTTTCTGAGCCAATCATGCTAGCTCAGGAATTCTGGGAGTTGAAGTCCATGAGTCATAGAAGAGCCAACTTTGCCTACCCCTGAGCTATGCAAATAGAAGATATTTTCAAATTGAGGACTGTCCCCTACAAAGCTTGACTTTAAATTCAGCCATCTATAAATCCAAAATTAAAAAAATTAAAAAATGAATTTACGTCAAATTCTGCTTTTTTAAAAAAAATATATCTCAGAGCCTGCCTTCCATGCAGAGGGCAAATCAATCAGAAGGATGGTTGTTTTATTTCAAAGCTATCTAATGTAATGGGTAGTTTGGCTTTCTTCCAAATGTTGCCTTTTAGTTGTTGCCTACTCCCCCTGCTTATATCACAACAGCAAGCATTCATAACACAGTTTTATTTTGAACAACTTCAGAGGGTAACCTTCTGTGCTCGCTCTGTTTTTCTTCCAGTGACATACTTGATTTCTCATTCATCTTATTCATCTCAAAAGATATTCAGGTGTTCTTGGCAATTTTCCCCAAGAAAATTCTCTTTCTTGATATGACTGAGTAAACGTAACCAAGATCATGTTTTTCCTTGAGTTTATATTGGATTTCAGAGAAGAATATTGAAGAACACGTAGAATTACCTCCTGAAGAAAGAAGGGGTAGCTAAGAAGATGGAGTTTAACTATGCAGAATGCAACAGATGTTATAGTCAATGGCCTAAGAGTGAGTCATTTTTAGGCTTAAAACTCTAAAAGAGCAGTGGGAAATAGATTTGAAGAGATCAGCATCCACAATATTCTTCCACCTGTCTCAAATGTATGTTTCTAAAGAGTTCATACTCTTTAGAAGGGCCAGGCTACCTTCGGGACCGCATCCTGCCGCATACCTCCCTACAACCGGTTAGGTCCCACAGAGTTGGCCTCCTCCAGGTCCCATCGACCAAGCAATGCCGGTTGGCGGGGCCGAGGGGGAGAGCCTTCTCTGTGGGAGCTCCCTCCCTTTGGAACCAACTCCCTCCAGAGATCAGGACTATCCCCACCCTGCTGGCCTTCCGTAAAGCAATAAAAACTTGGCTCTTCCGGCAGGCAGGGTGAAAGTGAGACCAATCAGATTATATTTGGGTCTTCCCCCTGGTCATGAATGTTGGTTGTTTTTTTAAACTTTTATAATTTTTAACTGCTATGTGATTTTATATTTCAATAATGGATTTGACATGTTGTTAGCCGCCCAGAGTCCCCTGGGAGTTGGGCGGCATACAAATATAAATAAATAAATAAATAAATAAATAAATAAATAAATAAATAAATAAATAAATAAATAAATAAATAAATAAATAAATAAATAAATAAATAAATAAATAAATAAATAAATAAATAAATAAATAAATACTGTTGCTTTTGCCCTTGGACCACCATTAGAATATCCCAAAGGTGCTTTTTTTCCCAAGAGGCTTTCTGGTTTTTCTTTGAAGATGTTTCGCTTCTCGTCCACGAAGCTTCTTCAAAGAAAATCCAGAAAGTCCAGTTGCCTCTTGGGGAAAAAAAAGCACCTTTGGGACAACCATGACCTGGATGACTGAGAATCTCCACAGACACCATTGGAATATTTAACTTTTCTCCATACAGTAGCTGTTTGTATGTACATTTAACTTTTTAGTTTGTGCATGGCTTAGATTCATGATTAGTGTCATTTATTTTGTTTTGTGGTGTCTGTATGTCTCTGTGTGCATGGGAGAGAAAGAGAGGGTGTGTGTGTGTGTGTGTGTGTGTGTGTGTGAGAGAGAGAGAGAGAGAGAGAGAGAGAGAGAGAGAGAGAGAGGGAGGGAGGGAGGGAGAGAGAGAGAGAGAGAGGGAGGGAGGGAGAGAGAGGGAGGGAGGGAGGGAGGGAGGGAGGGAGGGAGAGAGAGAGAGAGAGAGAGAGAGAGAGAGAGAGAGAGAGAGAGAGAGAGAGAGAGAGAGAGAGAGAGAGAGAGACTGCACTGGAGCATAATTAATGTCATCCAATCTGATTATCATTGGGCTGATTTTATGTGGCAAGTGGTCCATATCACCCACCTGTCTTCACTCTTCCGTATGATCACCTTTGAACAGCTCCATGCTGCAGTGGCACAATGAGTTCAGGCATGCCTGTAGAGCGGCTGGCTGCACTTTTGGGAAGTCCTTCAAGCATCACAAAAAAGGAGGACAAAAACATATTGCCAGAATGCGCTCATAAAAATAATTGGATACGGTTACAAAAAAAAACCACCACCCATGAAAACTTTTGTAGGATGTAATAATGCTATTAAATTCAAGAAAAGAGATGTTGTTTCAAGCCTTTTGTCTTCCGGACTAGATCTGATTTATAAACAGAAACTGGGGGAAGGGATCCAAGAGAATCCTTGATTTATGCTAAATGTTATATTTTGTGCAGCTGGAAGAATTTCCTGGCAGATGCTCCTTTCCAAAATCAGAATTTGTTTTTTTTTTAAATAAATGTCTAAGTAATGTTAATTCTTGGGAATCTGAACAGGTTCTTGGTGGGTATACAAGGGCTTTCTTGTGGTAAGGTCCACTATTCAAGGCTTCTGCATCAGAAAGACACTTTCTGTATAGGTCTGTTAAAATGTTTACTACATTTCCATCCACCATCAAACAGCTCAGAGTGGCATACTGTATATAATGTTATCATAACTTCCTCACAATAATCCTGAGAAAAACGCTTGGCTAATTTCACCATGTGCCTAACAGAGGATTCGAACCGGCATCTCCTCAGTCCTAACCCTAGTTTAGCACTCCAACCACTCTTGTTTCCTTTTAGGTATGCATTATTGTAACATGAACTTCACATTTTGCATTATTTTTCCAGATTCAGTTCACCGGTATAGCGCAGCTTCAAGGTTACAAAAACATGAATGATAATTCCCGGAGCTACATTTTTTTTTAAAAAAGTATTCTCCAATGAGTTGCAATTTTGGCACAGAATAGTTTTCCATCACAATCTGTACTCTCCTAATGCATGGTGTGCTTTTTCTCCTTGTTTTACAGTGTACTGAAACCATTCCTGCAAACATCTGTGAACTGTTGAGGTCTATGGGGCTGAAAGACCAGTCAGCCTCAAAATAGAATTAGACAGTGAAATAAATTACTTTACAGCAACTGCTCCATCTGGTGAAGAAAAGGAGGAGGAGGAGGAGGAGGAGGAGGAGGAGGAGGAGGAGGAGGAGGAGGAGGAGGAGAACAGGGAGGGGAGAGGAGTGGGAAAGGCTTATAAATCTTCAAATTTTGAGTATATTTCTCTGTGCACCAAGATTAAGATGAAGTGCTGTTCTCTTTGTGTAAACTAGTTAAAAGTACTATCAGGGTATTTCATTTACCTAAAAAGTATGAGCTTTTTAAAAAAATTAAACTCTAAGGGTCCAAATATGAACTGTTAATTATTTTAAAATAAGCATTGGGGTTTGGAAGGAGAGATCTAAAATATATTAATGCCTTGTTTATTATTCTCAGTTCATTTAAAATACTTTAAAGTGTGAAAA
>JALIGW010000060.1:3227500-3347500 GCA_023053685.1 Diadophis punctatus similis | reverse complement strand
CTGATAATTACTATACGCTCTTCTATATATACACATTCATTTTCTGGTCTATTTTGTTTTATTACTAACATTATATAAATTTAATAATTGATATTTACACATTCTATACTCCATTATCCCTGTTCTTTAACCATTCATAAAATCTATTCCATGTTAAATAATATTCTGATTCCTCCTTGTCTTGTAATTCTTTCATCATCTTATCCATCTCAGCGCAGTAAAAACAATTCTTATAATTTCCTCATCATTTGGTATGTCGTTATGCTTCCATTTTGTTGCATATACTATTCTAGCGACTGTGAGTGACATTCAAATATATATTTTGAGTACGTAAGGAAGAAAATTCAGCCCAGATTGCAGTCTCCCAATCAAGGTCTTATATGAGAACAGTTGGAACATAGGCAGTGTTGTGTAATTGGAATACAGACAATTTCTTCCACCCACTTCCTCAGAACAGAGACCTTGATTTTTTTCCAATTAAAACTTATGCAAATGTTAATGAATTCTGACAATATAAATACAGTAAAATGTTCTGCCTTGCTGAATTATGTATTTTTTTACATTACAATAAGAATAAAATCATATATTTGTACTAGCTCCATCAGATCCAAATGACTGCAGCCCATTGAAGGGGAAAATAAATCCCTTTTCTGTGGAACCTAAGTGAAAGAACATGGAGGCTGATTAAAAATAAATTCCAGTGTGGCTTTTCCCCAAAAATTGAAATAATCCAACTTGGAAGAAATTGCCCCTGAGAATACAGTTTAGCTATAAGGAGTGTGCATAATCCATCTTTTACTTTGAATGAGTTTCACTCCAAGCAAACAAAATGCTAGAATCGGAGAAAGGATGTGTGGAAAGGCCAATTGGATTACACATTTCCTTTCCTAAGGGAAGGGTCATCCATCAGGTAATCATACACTACAAAGCAACTTCCTATTCCTCCCTAAAGGGTTGTGGTACAAACACTTAATTCAATAATTTAGGTAAGTGAACAAACCAATCTGCAAATGCTATAGCAATAGGAAAGAATGGGAATTATTGTAGCTATCATTCTTGTAGCTAGGATTTAACTATCTTTGCTTGGATATAAATCCCCAACAAATGTTTATGGATATTCTCAGTTATCCGGATCATGGTTGCCCCCAAAGGTGCTTTTTCCAAAGGGAACTGGACTTCGTTTTTCCTTGAAGACGATTCGCTTCTCATCCATGAAGTTCTTCAGTCTGACTTCTTCAGTCAGAATTGAAGAAGCTTCTTGGATGAGAAGCGAATCATCTTCATAGAAAAACAAAGTCTAGTTCCATTTGGAAAAAACACATTTTTATTTTATTTATTTAGTTAGTTAGTTTGTCATACATGTACAAGATAACAGGTATAAGTATAAACATGAATATGAACACAGGAAATGGATACAAATAATGGGGACAGTAGGACAGGGATGGTAGGCACGCTGGTGCACTTATGAATGCCCCTTACAGACCTCTTAGGAATGGGGTGAGGTCCATGGTAGACAGTTTAAGCTTGAAGCTATGGGGGTTTGATGGTGTAACAATGGAGTCAAGTACAGCATTCCAGGCATTGACCGCTCTATTGCTGAAGTCGTATTTTCTGCAATCGAGTTTGGAGTGGTTTACCTTGAGTTTGTATCTATTGTGTGCTCATGTATTATTGCAGTTGAAGCTGAAGTAGTCATTGACAGGTAGGACGTTGTAGCAGATAATTTTGTGTACTACACTTAGGTCAGACCATAGGCGGCATAGTTGTAGGTTGTCCAAGCCCAAAATTTCAAGCCTGGTGGCATAAGGTATTCTGTGGTGCAGTGGTTAAATGCTGCGACTGCAGGCTGCCTGCTAGTTCAGCAGTTCAGCTGTTCAAATCTCACTAGGCTCAAGGTTGACTCAGCCTTCCATCCTTCTGAGGTCGGTAAAATGAGGACCCAGATTGTTGGGGGCAATATGCTGAACTCTGTAAACCGCTTAGAGAGGGCTGTAAAGCACTATGAAGCGGTATATAAGTAAAGTGCTATTGTTATTGCTATTGTTGTGATCAGAGGACTGGAGTACTCTTCTCTTGAAATATCTCTGGACTCGCTCAATTGCATTAATCTCCGATATATAGTGCGGATTCCAGGCAGATGAGCTGTATTCGAGAATTGGTCTAGCAAAGGTTTTCTTTCTTTCTTTCTTTCTTTCTTTCTTTCTTTCTTTCTTTCTTTCTTTCTTTCTTTCTTTCTTTCTTTCTTTCTTTCTTTCTTTCTTTCTTTCTTTCTTTCTTTCTTTCTTTCTTTCTTTCTTTCTTTCTTTCTTTGGTTCTTCTATGCCGCCCTACTCCCAAGGGACTCAGGGCGGCATAGAAGGTTTGCCCTAGGTAGCAGTACCTTTGGGATCCTCAACCTCTGGGATCCTCAACGAATGTCCCAAAGTAACCTTTGGGATCCTCAATGAATGTTGGCTTCATGCTTGGAGGCATGGCTTGGAGGCAGTTGACATTGAACTCCTGTTAAATAGTAGGGATGATCAGAAACTTTGCTAACACACAATCCACCACTTCCACCAGGTTTTGAACTGGCAGAAAAATATGCTGATGAATATTCACTGTCCTACAGGCTGGACCCTATTTTGAATCCTTAGTAATGAGGTTGGTGAGTGTGCTAGTGTGTTGTTCCTACACTTTTAACATGAGACAAAAAGGGAAATAAATTGGTGGAGTCTATTGACTTCATTTCCCTCCCACTGATAACAAAGGTGGGGGAATACCAATCATTTTCCTTAACATGTAAGGGGGAATGATGGGTGGGATAGAAGAAGATTCTTCAGTGGTACCACTTTTCAATTTTCCTGATCAGAAAATGCCCAGGCTATGACCTATCCATTGTACCATATCTGAGTAGAGTCTAGCTCTCATTTGGAAAAGCACTCAACCTGTGTCAATTAATATTCTGGCTGACAGGTTGCAAGTGTGGTATGGGATGAAGTGAGAAGGAATGACCGATATTAAACCAATCCTTGGCTAGCATTGCAAGGGAATGGAAATACTAGCATTGAGTGATCCTAGCTGGCAGTATATGGAAGGAGCTGATGGAGCAGGCAAAGGGGTAGCAGGATCTCCACGTTCACAATGAACCCCGATTCTTCGCTATCAGAATGAGCACTGGAAAGAAATAGATGTGGCTCAGGATTGAACTGTGAGTTCTTGGTACTTTTTTGTTTGCCTGCTGATGTTTTATTATCCAACAAGGTAACATCATCGGGAACATCAGGAAGCAAACAACCAAGCCCCAGGAGCCCCAAGAATTCCATAGAACCAGATACATGAGCTGGTTTTGATTCTCAGGAAACACTATTCAGGCAAATGTCAGGTCCTGTCTCAAAATGGTAATGCCTTGAAGGGCAATGCCTAGCAAACAGAAGAGAAAGGACAGGCTACCAGCAGTCTAAAGTGGCCAATTGGAGCTGGCAGATACCACCTCTAACAACTCAATCATATAGTTTGTAACGTGTGCTGTAACACATCCGTTGCAAAAACTGTCCAGAGAAGGCAGAAACATTCATTCATGTCTCCCTCCCTCCCTCCAATTTATGTTCCAATGCTATGATAAAAGTAGGACAGGTATAGACAACATAAACTGCTACATTTTTAAGTTGTTGTCTTTTAAGCTGGGACAACATCATGAGGATTTGCTGGTGTCAATTAGGTGAATGTAAAGATGAACCCTATAACAAGTATTGTTTATATTAGTTGTGCCAGGGACTGACCACACAGTCCACCCCAGGACACAAATTATATTACTCAGTTTTATCACCGTGTCAAGACATCCTCAGCCCTCCATGACAATATTTAGCATGTCTATGCTAAAATTAGCAAAGCTTCTGTTAGGGTGAGTGGTATAGGGAAAGAAAAAAGAGACTTTCCCAAGCTTATATTACAGACTTCGTTATTTGACTATACCCCAGAGTCAAAAAAAAGTAGTTTTATTTATATTAATAGGCATAAATCTATGCATTAGAATATAAGAATTTTTAATATACATAGATAATTACTATCTATGTCCTTTTAGGTGGAGAAGGTATTATTTAAAAAATTCCAAAATTCTACATGTATTCAGAAGAAGAGTGATAAATGCACTCCCACTGCTTTCTGTCATTTGGAAGAGTCATTTGTAGAAACAAGCAAATCACTTTTGGATGGTTCAGATTGGCCTGTGCCAAGGGATAATGAAACAATCCAGGAAATATTAGAATAATATAGGAACAAATCCCCTGTTTTGTATAAGGTCAATGAAAGGCAAAATAAGACAATAATAATAAATGTTTAAATAAATTACTTGGAAAGAAAAAAAAGTGGGAACTTCTTATTTTAGTTGGTCTCTAATAATGCTAACAAATCTGCTATATTCACACTGATAATTGCAGAAATATTTGCTACTTCCCTGGAGCATTCTTCTCACCACCCTGAAACATTTCACAAAATCAAACTATAAAAGAAAGCAGGCAGAAAAGAGAGAATGGAAATCCAATTACAAAACATGTTGGAATTGTTCTACCTATGCATGTAAACATCCTGGAGGTGAAAAAATGTTCATGTTTTAACACCAGCAGCCAACATTATGAAAAAGAAAGAAGAACATGCCCTTGTCCATACAGTATGTTTGGACTATGCCCTATGTAGAGTTTCAGGAATTTGTGCATCGGATGTAAAGAAGCACATCTTTTGTTCAAGTATACATAGAACACAGAACATAGAATAACAGGGCTGGAAGGGCCCAACTCTCTGCTTGAGCAGGACACTTTATACCAGTGCTGGCGAACCTATGGCACGGGTGCCACAAGTGGCACGCGGAGCCATATCTGCCGGCACGCGAGCCGTTGCCCTAGCTCAGCTCCAGCATGCATGCATGTGCCCTCCAGCTGATTTTTGGCTCACACAGAGGCTCTGGGAGGGTGATTTCGGCCTCCAGAGGGCCTCCGGGGTGCCTGGGGGGCCGTTTTCCGCCCTCCCCAAGCTCCAAGAAAGCCTCTGGAGCCTAGGGAGGGCGAAAAATGGGTCTACCTGGCCCACTGGAAGTTGGGAAATGGGGTGGTGGGGGTGGGTCGCACACGTATGCACAGGGGGTGGGGCGAGTGGGGGGCTTTGAATTATGGGTGTGGGCACGCACGTGTGTGCGATAGCGCGCGCATGCACTATTTCGGCACCCGAGGGAAAAAAGGTTCGCCATCACTGCTTTATACTATTCCAGACAAATGGTTGTCCAATCTCTTCTTGAAAACCTCCAGTGATGGAGCACCCACAGTTTCTGGAGGCAAGCCATTCCACTGATTAATTGTTCTCACTTCCAGAAATTACTTCCTAGTTCTTGATTAGATCTCTCTTTAATGATTCTTCTACCTGTTACTTCTTGTCCTGCCCTCAGGTGCTTTGGAGAATAGTCAACCTCTTGAGCTCTTCAAGTAGAAGACTGCTACCATGTCAACCTTAGTCCTCCCTCTTTGTTAGTCTATATATATCTAGTTGCCTCAATCATTGATCATATGGTTTAGCCTCCAGATCTCTTATTGTCTTTGTTGCTCTTCTCTGTATCCTTTCCAGAGTCTTAGCATCTTATTTTTGTATCATGGTGATCAAAACTGGATGCACTATTCCAAGTGTGGTCTCACTATGCAGTATAAAGTGACACTATCACTTCTCATAATTTTGATACTATCCCACTGTTGATATAGCATAGGACTGTGTTGGCTTTTTTGGCAGCTATATTTTGTCAATTGTCTTCCTAAAGTCCAAGTATACTATGACCACAGCATTTCCATGATCCACTCATTTAGTCACTTTGTCAAAGAAGGAAATAAGGTTTGTCTGGCATGAGCTGTTTTTAACAAACCCATGCTGGAGTCTAGTTATTACCTTACCTGTTTATAGTGCTCACAAATCTGCTGCTTGATTTTTTTCCCCATGACTTTTTCCAAGTATTGATGTCAGGCTAATTTGTCTGTAGTTTTGTTTTCCCCTTTTCCTTTCTTTCCCCCTTTTTGAAGATTGGAACCACATCACCTCTTTTCCAATCCTCTGGTAGTTTCCCTATGCTCCAGGAGCTTGCAAAGATGTTGTTCAATGGTTCCAAGAGCACATTTGCCAGACCTTCAGAACCCTGGGATGTAATCCATCTAATCCTGGAGATTTGAATTAGTCTAGAGAGGACAGATATTTTCTTACCATTTTCTTGCCTGTGTTGACTTGAATACTTGTTTTTATTTATTTATTTATTTGTGAGATTTATATACCGCCTCACAGTGCAAGCACTCTCTAAGCAGTTTACACCATTAAGCAATGTATATTTATATTGCCCCCAACAATCTGGGTCCTCATTTTACCTACCTCGGAAGGATGGAAGGCTGAGTCAACCTTGAGCCGGTGAGATTTGAACCGCTGACCTGTGGATCACAGTCAGCTAAAGTGGCCTGCAGTACCCCACTCTAACCGCTGCACCACCTCGGCTCTTGTTCTGTCTCCTATGGTGCTGTTTTTGATTGGCTGTTATATATTGGCTGCTGACCCCCACGTGGGGTAAATCAGTTAGGAATCACAACCAGATGAGTAAATTCTAGTTTGTAATGCTACATTGATAATCTTGTATGTCCCCACCCCCATCTCTTCTACTGCCTGAGAAACTAGGATGGGTCTTTTCTCTTGATTAACCACTATCTAGCTGTGGCCTATGCTGTCTCTTATCTGACCATTCCCTTGGCAGCATGTCTTTTGCCCAGTTCCCCCATGGTCTTTCCCACATTTTATTACAGCTACTGGAAACAATATATGAAAGACAAATTTGCCAGATTGATTGTAAACAGGCTCTGATTTCAAATAGCAGTCCACTTCACTGACTCTGTTATTTAATCCCACTGACATCCTTTTGAGCTAATTGATTGAGTTGCTATAATTATGACAAGACTATGGCTTTTCAATTGCTAAAAACTAAAAGATTTCCATTTCAGTTCATCAGTTCATTAAGTATGTCTGGGAAACAGTTTTACCAACTTTTTACTGAAAGCGTTATAAGAGATGACCAACTTTTTGTAAACCACTTAGAGTCACTTATGCGAGATGGATATATTTGTGTGTGTGTGTCCATCTCATTTTCTTTCCTCTCCCTCAGTCCCTCCCTCCCTCTCTCTCTCTCTGTCTCTCACTCCTTTTCTTTTCTTTTCTTTTTTTGTAATAAGTTTTTATTTTATTTTATAACATATAAAAATTCAAATTTCAATTGAACAGTGTGTTGTCTGGTACAAATCATTTTACGAAATAATAATCAAAGTGTTTACAACAATATTCATTGCATTAATATCAATTATATTAATATTGATAGTAATAATAATCATAATATTTGTTTAACCAAGTTAACATATCTTCCTTATATCAGTGATCCTTCCATATATTTCCCTGTTTCTAGCTCCTGTTTTTGTCAGCTAACCATTGATAAAATAAGTCCCAAGTAAAAAAAAAATATTCAGTTTCTTTCTTTTCCTTAATTGTAAGTGTTAGTTTATCCATTTCTGCACATTCTAATATTTTCCTAATCACATCTTCATCTGTTGGGATCTCTTCACTTCCATTTTTGTGCAAATACTATTCTTGCTGCAGTCAATACATGCAAAATCAGATATAAATTCTCTTTGTTATACTTGTCTGGTAAAATGCGCAACAAAAATGTCTCTGGTTTCAAATCTATATGTTGTTTTATCATTTTTTCCAACCATGTATGTATTTTTGTCCAATTTTTTTTCGCTTTTTGACATGTCCACCACATATGATAGTATGAACCAGGTATCTGGTGACATTTCCAACATTTTGCAGATTTATACTTAAACACCTTTACTACTTTGAGGGTGGAAAATGCCATCTATAAAACATTTCATAAAGATTTTCTTTGTATGCAGTAGACATTGTTAATTTATAATTTCTATCCCATAATTTCCTCTCTCTCTCTTTCAAACTATCAATCAATCAATCAATCATCTATCTATCTATCATCTGTCTGTCTGTCTAATAAACACATACATTTAAGAAGTGTTGTGTGGCTTTATGACAGGCATGGCAAGTATAAATCAGATTTTTGTTCATTGAGATATGTTTGCAGCTGAAAAATAATATTTATTGCATGTTTGTTTATTTACAGAAATCCCATGAATTATGGAACATTCCAAACAAAAATGGAATTGAAGATTTCTGAATGAGGTAAGAGCAGCATATGATGCAAATAAAGCAAGTGTGAGAATAGAAGAAATGCAGAATGGATAATTCAACACTAAACTGGAAATAGAAGACTGATGCTTTCTTGGTTGTTTACTGTATTTAGGCATAAATATATATGGTATACTTGTGGTGAAATTACAGTGCTGGAGGGTATGAATGTACTGTATGTGTACTTTGTATGCAGGTAATGCTGTGTTACTGAATGAGAACTCAAATAATTCGAAGTGAGTGACATATAGATTTAAGATGCAATGAGAAGTTTAAATCTGAAAATTAACATATCAAAGTCTAAAGTATTTACATTTGATTAGAGAAAATGGAACAGACAGGTTACAAATAATACATAACTGGTTAAAAAAAAGTAGAGCAAGTGAATGAATTTGTGTATCTTGGTAGAATGTTTACTAAAAGTCAAATAATAGATGAAGAAATTTTAAATGTTGTAGAAAGTAATGGGCAGTATATATTCTTTTGCAGTAAATGGCTTTTGGGCAAAAAAAAGTGAAAATTGTGATGTATAAATGTGTATTCTGCCTAGTTTGTTAATAGGAAGTTACTGGCTTCATCATGAGAAACATAAAGGAAAACTGAATACAGTGGAAATCCAATACTTAACTAGCAATTGTCACATATGTGAGATGCGCAGCTGAATGAATGAATGAATGAATGAATTATAATGTATGAAATGGAGGGTTGATGTGGAGGAAGTAAGATAGAAAGGTATGGAAAAGTATAACAAAAGATGTTTAGGTGTAAACTTGGTTTAGATATTGTCCTTTCCTCTCATACCTTCGATATCTTTCTTCTGAAGTGAAGCTGAAGTGGTGCAGTGGTGCAGTGGTTAAATGCAGCCATTGCAGGCTGACTGCTAGTTCAACAGTTCAGCTGTTCAAATCTCACTAGGCTCAAGGTTGACTCAGCCTTCCATCCTTCCGAGGTCGGTAAAATGAGGACCCAGATTGTTGGGGGCAATATGCTGAACTCTGTAAACCGCTTAGAGAGTGCTGTAAAGCACTATGAAGCAGTATATAAGAAAAGTGCTATTGCTATTGCTATACATTGCATAAAGATCGTTACCTCAAAAGATAGTAAAGTTATAAGTGTGTATCTCTGGATGTGTACCTGTATGTACTTAGCATTCATTTTTATCAAAACTCAGTCCACAACATCAATAACCATGGCCACATAAGCAGTAAACCTTTGAGTGGCAATGGAACTTTGCTTTGATAACTCACATCATGAAGGTAAAAAATGATGCCCTCAAGCCTGGTCAAGCATGATCAGTAGATGATGAGTTGGTCAAAGCTTTAATTCATACCCTTTGCTTAGCAGAAGCCCCTCTAGCTATTGCAATTGCCAATTAAAGCCAAGGAGCAATAATGAACAGAAACCATATGACATCTTTGCTTTATTTTTAGAAGATAGGGGGTTTCTATCATATTGTAGTATTTTACAATGACACTTAGAATTCCACTAATTTTGTGACTTTTTTTCCAAAGAAAACTATTTAAGAGTAAATATCAGGACAGTTGCAAAATATCTTGTGACTCCAATATCTGCTGACCAAGTTTTAAGTGTTGATAGGTTGCTTCAAGGTCCTGTTTGGATAATAGCCAAGATGGGATGGCCACTCTAATGTAGGGCATACGGGCAGCTCACTATCAATAAGGAACTTTTCTATTTCAGCTATCAAATGTCGATTTCTCTCATTGCTCAGTATGTCAAGCTGCCAAATGTTAAGTATAGAAATAAAAATAGCTAGAGAATATACAGCAAAGATGCTAATCGCTTCAAAGGGATATAGTTAACAAATTTGGCAGAAGTCTTTCCTTCCTTCCTTCCTTCCTTCCTTCCTTCCTTCCTTCCTTCCTTCCTTCCTTCCTTCCTTCCTTCCTTCCTTCCTTCCTTCCTTCCTTCCTTCCTCCTCCCTCCCTCCCTCCCTGTGAATTTAGTTGAAGTGTTAAGATGCCAACATTCTTTGTCTTTACAGGAGAGATCACACAAATGTAACCATCAATCCGTTCATGCTTTGATTGGAATGCCCATGTTTATTTGTTTACTGCATCACAGTGTAACTTTTGAGACATCTAATACAGGGTTTATAATGAAATCATTCCCTATAAGACAAAAAGAATATCCCCCCCCCCAATAGCTTGAACAGAAGACAGGAGACATAACAGAAAGGAGTAGGGGGAAATGAAGGAGGGAGGAAGCCTACCAGCAAGATTAGCTACTAAGCGAGAGGCTTTACATATTAAAATGAGATTTGCATATTTTATCCCACATCAAATGAGCAACCAGAAGGTTTGATGAAAGAGTATTAAACAAGTGTGTGTGTGTGTGTGTGTGTGTGTACTGTATACATACATTAAGGTGACCAGACGTCCCGATTTTGGCGGGACACACCCGCTTTTTCGCCATTTGTCCCGTGTCCCGCCCACCCTCTTAAAAAGTCCCGATTTCTTGAAAGAATGCCTGACTAGGGCATTCTTTCAAAAAATCGCCCTGAAAGGCAGCAGGCCTCTCAGCTCGGGCCGGCTGTGGGCAGCGTTGGCGGCGGGCGGGCGTCCCGCGTTCTTGACTCCTCCGGCGGCGGCTGGAAGCTGGGGGGAGGGGGAAGGGAGGCTGCTCCTCCTCTCCTTCCCCTGCCCCATCCCTAGCCCCGCCCTCGGAGGCGCCGCTGCTGTTGGGAGGGGTGAGGGACGAGGAGCCGTCGCTGCTTTGAATTTACGTCACGAGCGGCGCAAACAGCCCTTCCTCGTCCCCCTCCCCTTTCTTCCCCCCGTCGCCTCGCTGCCGCTGTTGCCCTGGGGCCGGGCGGGCGACCGGGAGACCGCGGCGCTTGGATGCTTGGAGCAGGTAAGCTGCCGGCTGCTCCTTTCCCCGTCTCCCGCCTCCCGTTCGTTGCTTGCCAGCCCGGCCGAAGGGAAGGCGGGAGGCGAGGAAAGACCTCCCGAAAGGAGGGGAGGCTTTGGGAGCCTGCCTCCCTTTCGGGCCGAAAGGGAGGCGGGCTCCCGAAGCCTCCCCTCCTTTCGGGAGGCCTTTCCTCGCCTCCCGCCTTCCCTTCGGCCGGGCTGGCAAGCAACGAACGGGAGGCAGGAGACGGGGAAAGGAGGCAGCTTACCTGTCGCGAGCTGCAGGCATCCAAGCGCCCTCCCACCTCCCACCTCCCCCCCTCCCCCCCTCCCCCCACCTCACCTGGACGCCGACATTTGCTGTTTTGCCCTCTGCGCATGCGCAGCGTTCTGCGCATGCGCAGAGGGCAAAACTCAAATGGAGAAACCCACCCCCGTCAATGGTGTCCCGCTTGAAGAAAAAAAAATCTGGTCACTTTAACATACATACATACATACATACATACATACATACATACATACATACATACAGACTTATATGTATGTATGTATGTAGGTAGGTAGGTAGGTAGGTAGGTAGGTATATAGATAGATAGAGATAGAGAAAGAGATAGATAGATAGATAGACAGACAGACAGACAGACAGACAGACAGACAGACAGACAGACAGACAGACAGATAGATAGATAGATAGATAGATAGATAGATAGATAGATAGATAGATAGAATCAGATTATCATCCTTTGCCATCCAACCATGAAATAACTTCAGACAAATACTGACATGGGACCCCAGTTTCTCCTCTTTTCCCCAAATTTGGCTGTTCTTTTAGTGAGAAGAACATCAACCCTCCAGATCCTTTCCTCCCCATCCTACTTCTTATCTACTTTCCACTACAATCTGAATCCTGATTTTTTTCCATGGTTGGAATTCCCTCTCCTTAGAACTGCCAGGTATAGAAGCTGGTGGGGAAGACAAATGCAGTCTTATGGCCTTTGCATCTCTTTTGAGGACCATAAGATTGCTCTGTTAATCTGATATATGCTCGGTGACTTTTTTTCTCTCTTTTGAAACACCTGCTTAGAATTGGTAGTCTCATAAAATACTCTTATCAGTTAGACTTTGTATCCCAGTTATCCCCTCAGAGAACTGTGGAGAGTTCTTAATTGTGAATGTTGTCAATTCTACGTTATAAAAATGAGGCACTGAGCGTCATCTTTTAGAGCTGTCAGCTTTATAATGTGGTCTCCAAGTAATAGAATATCATTGGCCTTTCTGTGTTTTTACATATAAACTAAAGCATTTTAATTCCTGGAATCCAATGCAGGTAATACTGATGTTTCCCATGGTGCTTGAGTACATGCCATTTATTTTTGTAAGTGTAACAAATCCCAGAGTAACATAATAGCTTTCTAAACGGCTTTGATAATTTAGGTTAAAAATATATAGAGTAAAGCATGCATTGAAGATAAAACTGGTTAGCATATATGAAACTTGGTGCATTTTCCAAACTTAGTGGGAAATCTAATTTCATGCTCCTGATAAGACTCTTAGTGTAACAAACATGAAATCAGAAGGGAAATATATACTTATGCAGTCTGTTACGGAAGAATTTCAGAAGTTTCAGACTAAAATTGTTCAAAGCTGGTCTACTTCTTGTCCCATTTTCAAGATGCATTTTCTCTCAGAGATTAAACCATGAGTGAAACTTTCAGCCATGAAAAGCTGCACCTATTTTCATTGCCTAGGATCATTTTCTTTCAAAGAAACAAAACATTTAGCAAGGAAAACTAATAATTCAAAAGCTAGGAGAAAACAGAATTCCAAGAGCAAACATCTCTGATGGACAAAAATCTAAATTTTCCATTAATCATTTATGAATTTATTTTGATAGCTTTTTGCCTTTTCTGTTTTTTAATGGATTATATTTGGGGTAGGAAGGGTTGGAATAAGACGTCCCTATGCTCAAAAAGTGTAAATATTTAACCATCAGAACAAAAAGACCAAATTCCATAGCAATAATACAATATAATACCTTTATGAGTCAACTATTATTTGTAAACTTTATAAGTTGCCAAGATCTTTTTCTCAAGCAAGATGATAAAACTCATAGGGGAAGAAAGCAAAGATCTGTTGAAAATGGATTACATTAATACATTGAATAATTAGATATTCTTCTTTGGAAATACAAATGCTATAAACTGGGAGATGTGCAGAAAAAAGAGTTTCGAATAGCTAGAATTTATATTTACAAAAATTGAGATCTAACAAACATTTGTTTATTTCTTCTTTATAGCAATCTTTGGTGGAGGTTCTGGTGTAACACGAAACCACATTTCTATTTGATAAAACCCGATTAGGATATATCAGTAATTTTGCTTTAATAATGGAGAAAGTGTATTTAGGTGGGTGCTAGCACTCAATACCAACTTGATGACATTCATTCATTCATTCATTCAATCAATCAATCAATCAATCAATCAATCAATCAATCAATCAATCAATCAATCAATCAATGGTCTTTTTCATGTTAGCCTTCCATAAATTAAGCTATTCCAAGAAGTCTGATACATTAGCATTATCTGGGCACTATACTATCTTCCCTTTTGCTGCCTTCCACCTTCCTCCTTCTATCTTTTTTGCCATTTTTGCTTTTTTTTGCCTTGCACCTTGTGCTTTGCCTTACACCTTTCCTTTCCTTGCGCCTTGCATCTTGCGCCTTGTGCCTTGCCTTGCGCCTTGCGTCTTGCGTCTTGCCTTGCCTTGCACCTTGCTGCACCTTGCGCCTTTCCGCACCTTGCGCCTTCCACCTTGCCTTGTGCCTTGCACCTTCCCTTCCCGTCCCTTTCCTTCCCTTCATTCAGTTTAATCTTTCTGTCAACTTAACCTGTACATTATTCTATCTACTAAAACCCACATATATTTGTCAACAAGGTGCACAAATATTTAAGTGTGTGTTTATGTGACAGAGACTGTGTGTGTGTGTGTGTGTGTGTGTGTGTGTGTGTCTGTGTGTGTGTGTGTGTGTGTGTGAAATATGAAACCTAGGACCTGAAATCTTGGACTTACAACAGAGTGCAGAGCAGAGATTGTATCCTGTTAGGTACAAAGATATTTCCGATTGCATTAGGAATAGGAAACAAAAATGAAAATAACAATAATTTGCAGATATTGGCATCTATCTTCAACAATAAGTGGAACATACATTCTCTTGTTTTGAGGCAGGGAATGAAAATAAAGACAGAACTTTTAAAGACCGGATCGAACATTTAAATATATTTGAATCCTTTGCTTTTGTCTCCCTTCTCAGCAACTAATAGGGGAAAAAAAACACTTCTGAAAATCATGAAGTTTGTTTCCAATTTGTTACACCTTGGCTGTTTCTCATAAAGATTTTACTTTCTTTGCACTGGCTCTGGGATATTTTTTTCCTAGCAAGAATTATACCGTTCCACTTTGAATAGCCTGAGGGATGCCAGAGAGAAGGTTTTGCCAGGAACTTCTAGAAGAAGAGTTTTGTTTTTATGGATGAACAAACAAGGACAGTTCTCTCTATAGTGAATCATGAGCCAAATGTTCCCCACAGAAATGGCCTGGGAACAAAGCTTGTTTGTTTGTTAACATTGCTGCCCAAAGGGTGTGGGGGTGGGAATGGTCTCACTAGGACAGGCCATCCATACCAAACCATACATAATTGGATGCCCGCAAAGCTTTGCTTTATGTTGTACATAATACTATTGCTTTCTTAAAGGGATCAACATAACACTGCTAATGCATCAAGTCAACTTGATTCACTACGATCTGCTTTTACCAGAATAGCTACTAAGAAACTGTGATGAAATTCAGCTTCAAAGGAAAGGTTCTTATCTGATCTTGATACTCTTCAACTAAAAGGAACAACTGGTGGCAAAATACATTTCATAAATTCTGCGGTTTCACATTGCTTGCATCTTAGCAATTGCAAGAGATGCGTTGGTATTTATTTTACTTCTATAGATGGAATACTAGTTCACCATAATCGTAGGTGGACTCTGGGGCTTCTATAGGCTTATATATATAAAAAAAGAGCTTAAGACATTTTGGACTTTTGGTATTACAGGCAATTTGATATTATGGTTCTTGCTTGTTCTCTTCTTCTGGCTTCTACTGCCTGGAATCTTGCTACCTTTAACCTATTGTTAACCCAGAGCAAATGGGCCATATTGCTCATTTCACTAAAACACATTCTTTCACACCTCAGTTCTCCACAGATTAAGGGGCACCATTCCAATCAGGTCCCTCCTAGAAAAGCAATACATCAATGATCAAAAGATTAAAGTACTACTGATAGCCAACAATGGGAATCTCATTGCCTTGTTTTTCATTCGTTATGAGCCATCAAGTCTTCAACTCTCAGCGAACAGACAAATGATAGATGACAGATAGATATGCTTTTTCATATGCCCATTAACATTTACTGTGTGACCTGTAATTATGCAGTCAATTTCCCAGTTCCCACCAGAAGCAGTCAAATCAGTGATCTGCTCATAGGGATGTGAGAAATTGTCATTTGAACCATCTTCTAAAGACCTTCACTGCACTTTCTAGAACATAGTATCCCTCAAATTCCAAACTTTTTTGGATTGTTTGATGTAACTCTTCATTCCATAGTGCATTGAAATATATTTGATAAAGATATGTACCAAAGTATAAAAATAATGTACCAAATGCATATAACAGACACATTTATATTAAAAAAATCTGTGTATATAAAAAAGGGTATTTCTTGCATTTTAAAAATTGCACAATGATGTGGGAATGTGATAGAGTGGACTTAAACTGGAGCACATTTAAAAGTGAAACAGACGGGATACATACACCTCAGTGTATGTATCTATACAACAGAGATACATACACCTCTGTGGTGTATGTCTATATAGCATACTGTATACAGCAAACTGTATATACCGGTAGATTACAACATTTGTTGGCTGCTTTGCTGCTGGAAATTCCTTACACATGTTCCATTCCAGCAGTCACCAACTGGTGGTCCGCAGAAAATTTATTAGCATTTTTTATATTACTCTAAATCAGGGGTCCTCAAACTACGGCCCCTGGGCCAGATACGTGCAATGAATGCTTTTGTTGCTGCAGAAAGTCTCCCCCTTTGAGTTCTTTTTGTGCAGATTAGAGGGGGGCAGAAATTCTGACTTGGGGTCTGCTTCAGCCTCCTGGTGTGGGGCTTTGGGCGAAGGCTGGAGGGAAGTGCCGCTGGTGGTGAAGAGCCAGAAGGCCTTGTTCCAGTGGGACTGCATCATGGCCTGGAACTGGCTGACCATCTCAGCCGCTGAGTCTCCAGGCGCCGTTACCTGGCCTTGCACTCCCGCAGGTCTTCCCTCTGCTTGGAAAGCCTATGCTCATAGTCCTCAGTGAGGAGCTTCTGCTGAGCCTCCTTCTTGGTCAGATCCAATTTGAACTGAGCCAGCTGTTTTGCCAACTCTTTCTCATGGTGGCTGCTTAGCTCCAACAACTGCTTCCTGTTAGGGCACTAATGTACCCGAGCGGGCAGGCAAGAAGTGGCTGGGAGGGAAGGGTCAAATAGAGGCCGGCGAGGCGCCCCTCGACGTGAGTGACATCAAGTTGACCACACCCACATGACAACCTAGCCACGCCCACCCAGCCAGTCATTAGGCAGATCATATTAGTGGTCCACGGGATTTAAAATTATGAATTTAGTGGTCCCTGAGGTCCAAAAGGTTGGGGAACCCTGTTCCATTCCGACAAACAATAGTCTATGTACAACTTTTATACTTTTTAACTATACAATTATTAGATTGTGGTAAACAAAAAGAGTGATATTTGTGAACATATTGTCCATATGGTATTTCTGGGAGATAGTAATGTTATTGTTCTATGTATCTGTAGTGATTTTAAAGTGGGAAAAGCAATCAAATTCTTCCTTTGCTATTGATGTCAGTACTCTGATATCAGATTGAAGACTTCTTCCACTGTATATCTGAACACAATTAGGGTGAACACAATTAGAATGGGACTACTATCTGCATGTTACTTGCTATGGTTTTTAAATGCAACCAGGTTTCTAAAATATACTTTAAAAAACAAACATGAAATTGGCCAGATTTCTTTCATTTAAGTTCAAAATTTATAAGAGGCAACAATCTTAGATAAAGCACCTCTACCATTTTCTTCCAGATCATATTTGTATTTCTTGAAGAAACTCAGGTTGAGTTCAGAAATAAAAGAATAGAATTAAATTGCCACTTCCTCAACAAACTCTGCAATCCATCATATAAAGCAAAGGAAAAAAGTGTGCTTCAATATTTTAATTTGGGGAACCCACTGTCTTTTGATCTATTGCTATTGATAAAAGGAGTGGAATATATTGAAGGTAAGTGATTTGATTTATTTATTAAAATTGCTGTGGTTAGTGAGGCAGGCGGCATATAAATTTAATAAATAAATAAAATGATTTATCAAGGACCTGTCTCAGGACATATATAAGCAACCGCACCCCATCACTATCCAATGTACAATGGCTTTCTTTTCCTATCCTCCAAATTTTATTTTATTAACAAATGAATTTGTGCATGTCTCTGTGCACATGTATGTATGGCAAAGGATGGTGATTCAGGGACAGTAATTTATACAAAAATGATTAATTCAGGTACAGTTCATATTTAAAACAATCTTTTATAAATGGTAGATAGCTGCCAAATTTCAGAGTTCTATCTTGGGAAACTTGGGGATCTATTAAAATGGAGCTGGAAGTCACATGCAACTTTGAGGCTATGGTGGCCCACCTTTTGTCTGCAAAAATTAATTTCGGCTTTCAGGATTCAAACCAAACCATTGTCATATTGAGACATTACTCCTAAATAGGGCAAGTAGTTATAAGGAATGGGGATAGAATCACAAGGCTGCTAATCCATTTTGCATCCTTTTGATCTTGCCACATTTAATTGGAGAACTGTAATAGGCTTATTAACAGACTAATGTAAAGGGATACAAGACTCAGCCAAATTTCACAATTCTTCCATGGAAAGTTATACAGGGACTTAGGCTTTCATTTGTTTTTATATCACTATCAAAAGTATGTGATTGGAAACCTGATGAACATCGGAATCCAGCTGCAATGGAGACTTCTCCTTGTGTCCAAATGAGTTGCCCTTTAGCACACGAATAACTCTTAATCAATGTTCTTGGTCGCTAGGAAACCAAAGAGAGAGAATGAGAGTTATATTTTCACCTACTCTCCCCCTCTAGTCTCTATAAATACATTGTGACTAAAGACCAAATGTGGCTGTTCCTTAAAACCTCTGTATCTTGGGAATAAAAAGTGACAACTGAGTTGGTGTTCAATTAATAAATTTAATATTAAAATTGGATTAACAGCCCCTCGGGGAGGAAATCACAGATGAATTTCTTTCCTAGTTTATATCATATTTATCAAATTCAAGTTAGTTTCTCACTCCTGCGGCTTTTTGAGCTAGTTTCACTCTGTCATGTTTCTTTGGCATTTAAATGAATGTGTTTCAGATCCCAAACCAAAAGTACAAGGATTCAGGCCCTGGGCACATACTCTAAAAACCAGGAAAATACAATGGTTTCCAAGAATCCATCTCAGCCAGCAGTTTGAGATTTGCCTTCAAACAGATGCGACCATTTGTTGTATCTACAAATTCTTTAGTGCTCCATTGTCAGGACTGTAAAAATATGCATGTCCACTAGATGGCAGCAAAAATAGTGCTCTGTATTTCTGCTGCTGCCCTCTCATGATCATGCACATTTTTGCAGCCCAGATATGGTAAAACTAGCTTAAGTTTGAATGTAGCATGGAAAGCAACAACCATATAAACAGCAACAGGTAGTCAGACTCTTTTGATAGTGCCTCGGTTTTCCTTCATTCATCCAGCTTGGAGGTATCTCCTGATGTAATGAGAGGTGGGGATGGAAAAGAAATGTCTACTCCATTCTCTCCTTCCTGGCTCATACATGAACCGGTCTTTTACTGCTTGTTATACATCCAATCCATAACGATTTCCCCTGGAAAATATCTTGCACCCAGTATGAGAACACAACAGGGAGGAAGAAATAGTTGGAATTTTTGAAAATCCATTTACTACAAAGCAGCCCTCCCATTTTTTTTTATTTTTTTATATTTTTTTTGTCAAAAACATGTACAAGATAGCAGGTATGGTATAAACATAAACAAAAGCAAATTTGTAAATTTGGACAATAGGACAGTAAGACAGGGATGGTAGGCACGATGGTGTGCTTATGCATGCCCTTTACAGACCTCTTAGGAATGGGGTGAGGTCGACTGTAGACAGTCTAAGGTTAAAGTTTTTGGGGTTTGGGGAAGAAACCATAGAGTCAGGTAGTGCATTCCAGGCATTGATCACTCTGTTGCTGAAGTATTTTCTGCAGTCGAGTTTCGAGCGGTTTACATTGAGTTTGAATCTATTGTGTACGCGTGTAATGTTGCGGTTGAAGCTTAAGTATTCATTGACAGGTAGGACATTGTGGCAGATGATTTTATGAAACTACATTTAGATCAGATCGAAGGTGACGTAGCTCTAAGCTATCTAAGCCCAAAATTTCAAGTCTGGTGGAAAAAGGTATTCTGTTGCAAGTAGAGGACTCTTCTTGTGAAACATTTCTGGACTCTCTCAATTGTATTAATGTCCAATATGCAGTGCGGGTTTCAGACAGGTGAGTTGTATTCGAGGATTGGTCTGGCAAATGTTTTGTATGCTCTGGTTAGCAGTGTAATATTGCCAGAGAATATTGCCAGAGAATACCTAAACTTCCAGTCTCTTTTCTCTTTCTCCCATCCTTTGTAATTTTTGCTCAGGACCTCTGAGAGATTGCATAATGAATTGCACATTAATACATGTGTAAAATGAGATGAATTAATGAGTCCTGATTTTTATTCTTGGAAATCTAGTCAGCCGATCTAGATCTGATAGAAAGTGAATAAGGAAGATGGATGATGAAATAGGTAGTGGTTACAAGACATTTTTAAAAAAATGATGAAGAAATAGGGTTAGAATGGTGGCCTTGAAGGAAACTCTGGGTTTTGAGAAAAAAAAATGCCATCTCAGGCAGGATTGTTTGATTGACAGGCAGGGAGAGGCTGCTTCCAGCATGGGTTCAGCCTGGTAGAAAACACCAAGAGGGAAGTAGAACAGGAAACAAAATCAGGTCCCCAGGATTTTTCAACATGCATTCTAATGTGACTGCATATTGAAAAATCATGGGGAGCTGATTTTGTTTCCTGTCCTACTCTCCTCTTGGTGTTTTCTACCAAGAATTTACTTGCATAATTTACTGACAAATTCGTACTAAAGAACTAATAAAGAAGGAGCCCATGTATAAACCTTATGTTCTTCTCTGGCAGCTTTTACCAGCCTCCAAAATGCATTGGGCCTTTAATTCTCATAATAAATTGAAATCAATCACATCTGGAGGGCAGATTAGTAAGCCTGTTCAACAGGATAGTAGATTGATTTGTCAGGGCAGCTTTTTAATGGAACCCTCAATCTCAAAAATGTCACATTTTTTTTATCAAGGCTTCTAGTATCACACGATTAGAGGCAAGGGTGTTGCTGGCCTATTTAACGAGAATCTTCCCATTTAACGAGAAACAGATGCAGTAGATAAAATTTCTCGACAGCTGTAAAATAAAATTTTACAAAGTTTGTCACATACTGTACGTTTTGAAAAGCACTCACGGTCTTTTCTAACCCAGTCCTCTCCATTTTGTTGACCTTCAAGTCCTGAATTCTACATTTAGATGAGATACTAGTATGTGACAGTTACAAGGACTGCAATGCCAGATTAGGCTCCTGTACACCTATGAAGAATCTGGAATCCAACTACGTGATTGTGCCAGGCATGGTTGTTCTTGTTTGGTTACTGTTTGCACTGAGACTTGAGCTTTTCTGTCTTCAAAGCACTGTAGACGTTAGCACCCATCCCTCTCCTAGAAAAATAAAATATTCTAGGAAATATTAAAAAGGCAGAATATTAGATGAGAAATGGAGAAACGATCAGCTGGGACTTGGGAGGCAGAGAATAGATGGGGGCGGGGCCAGTCAGAGGTGGTATTTACCGGTTCTCCGAACTACTCGAAATTTCTGCTACCGGTTCTCCGAACTACTCAAAATTTCCTCTATCGGTTCTCCAGAACTGGTCAGAACCTGCTGAAATCCACCACTGCTCCAGTCCTCTGTTTCAGCCTCCAATCCCCCAACACAGTATGGTTCAACTACCTTCAACGATCTTTGGGTAATTCATAGAAATTCACGTATTTGCACCTTAATACATTATAGCTCTCAAATCTGACCCCAGGCGTCTGCTTATTGTAACCACAGTTTGAGTTTAGTGGGGAGGATCCAAGGTTAGTGTTGCATTTTTCATGAGGTACTTGGGCGTCAGACGATGGCCAGTTCTCCCTCCTAACTAATTTACAAAACACATGCATTTGCATATTAAAATACCACTTGCTTCATTTACTGGGAATGTTAGACACTTATTACATTTCAGTCCAAACACATGTCTAATTGTCTGCTGTCCCCAGTAAGCAATTTAAAGAAATGCTGGTAGAGGAAGAATTGGTTAATAAAGTCCTTTTCATGCAACACTTCCATGTAATTTACTTTTATATCATTTCTCCAGGGAGACAACACAAGCTATAACTATGCAGCAAATATTTTTAATGGTTTTGGCAAGGGCTCAGAACAGAAGTACTTTACCTTAAACCTCTAGTAAGCCATATTTCAAAGTACTGGCCTGGGAGGGAGTGGGGGGACTGGAGGCAATCAGTGGATGGAATTTTAAATGAAGCATAGCTAATTCGGGTCATTATCATCAAAAGAAAGGCTGGTGGAACAGTTCAACATGACTAAGCAGTGTATTGTTTTGTCTTCAAATATTATACATAAAAATAAAGGGGGGGGGGAGATAATTAGGTAGGCAGAGGAAAATCTGACTCATTTGATAATGCAAAGAATATTTGCACTTCCAAGAACAAGAAGACCTGAGGAAAAGGCGATGTCTTAGAACTTCAGCAAATAAGCAAATAAATAAATCTGTCCTATAATTTTAAATAGTTCCAAATCATAAAGATTTTTTTAATTGCCTAAACCAGTGATTTATTCCCTAAACCAGTGGTTTCATTTACTGTACTTATTTCAAATATTTCTCTACCCATGACATGCAATCTATTCCTAAGTGGCTAACCTAACCAAAAGGAATACATTATTATATGCAAAAAGATAAAACCCATACAGCAACACCTCATATAAAAACAGCAAAATGGCTGCAAATCATACAGCGGTAGCCTCATGCAGTGTCAAAGTCCTGGAGGAACAGAAAGCAAGGCAAAGTATATATTTTAAAAATTGAGCATGAAAGTAGAAGCTTGTCCCCCTGCAGCAATCTTCTGTTGAGATCTCCTTTTCTGATTTAGGAAATCGCATACATTAGTCAAATGAGGATTAAGATAATGAAGAGAAAAAGCTTTCCTCCGATGGAGTTAGAATGGGGTTGATTATGATACATGTACTTAATCAAACCTTCCCCAATCTGGTGTCCTCCAGATGGGGTGGATGACAGTTCTCAGAATCTCTAAGAACCTGGCCAATGAATGGGACTCCAACATGTCCTAAAGAAGATAAGCTTCTTCTTCTTCTTCTTGTGCCATATCCATCATCGGACGTTGGCGATCATGTTGGTGATCCTATTTTTATCAACAGCCGCATGAAAAAGTGCTGCTGAGTTTTGTCCAAACAGTTGCTTAGATTTTGAAGCTTGGAGGAGATTATACATGGCTCCCAGCATTATATCGCCCCTCCATCAGACTTACTGAAGTATCAATGTTGTGTGAACTACAAGGTTATAGCACTATAGCTGTAAGCAGGGGTGAAATCCAGCAGGTTCTGGAGAACCGGTAGTGGAAATTTTGAGTAGTTTGGAGAACCGGTAGTGGAAATTTTGAGTAGTTCAGAGAACCGGCAGCGGAAATTCTGAGTAGTTCGGAGAACCGGTAGCTAAAATTTTGAGCAGTTCGGAGAACTGGCAAATACCACCTCTGGCAGGCCCCAGAGTGGGGTGGAAATGGAGATTTTGCAATATACTTCCCCCAGGAGTGGGGAGGGAATGGGGATTTTGCAGTATCCTTCCCTTGCCATGCTCACCAAGCCACGCCCACCAAGCCACACCACACCACGCCCACCAAGCCACGCCCATAGAACCGGTAGTAAAAAAATTGGATTTCACCACTGGCTGTAAGGAGAAACAGATTCCCATCATTAAGCAGAAATATTCACCAGTACCTCATCTAAGTAGTATTAATGTGTATTAAGGGGAATGAAAACATCAGCTTTCATAATCTTACAATGCATTTACATAAGAAGACTGAAAAAATAAATATTTTAAGAAGGGAAAATACTACAAAGCATCGGCATTGAATATAGCATAATCACTGTATACAAACAATCCAATGAAAGGAATATATCTGTGAGAAAGAAAGAGGGAAACCTTGAATATAATTATATCAAATATGGGCAATCAGCTATGCTAAGTAATTAGCTTAAATAATTCCAGCAGTGTGGAAATTTTTGATATAAAGAATTATATCCTGAGTCCTACTGGAGTTGGGCGGCATATAAAAATGACCAAATAAATAAAATAAATAAATAAATAATTGTTGCCAAGAGAATATGATCATGAATTGAGCTGGTATTCTAACATGAAGGATGACTAAATTACTCACTCAGTTCTGTTTAAAGTGTTACTTTTTGAATAGTCCTTGATTTGCAACTGTAATTGGTTGTAAGTTGTGGCAGTCATTAAGTGGGACACCACATGACTGCCCAATTTTATAATATTTTTGCAGCAACACTATAGTCCTTAAGTAAATCCACTGTGTTAGGACTCTGTCCAAACGGTTGGGTTGGCAATATATAAACAAGGCAACAATGTGTGTTTGTAAGCATTGATGTAATATAGCCTTAAACTGTATGCTATGTTCTGATTGGCTGTAGTATTACAAGTTGCCATAAGAGGAAGCTAGAGATCATGGCTTATTCTCTCTGCTGATTCATTCTTTATTGACTCTTTGACTGATATAGTGAGCTCTGTGTTATGCTCTGTTACTCTCTGATATTTTGATGTGTTTGTAAACTGTAATATCTTTGTTTGATGTGTAAGACAAAGACAGACTGGTAAGAAGATTATTGTACTTCTAGATATTGACTGATTTGAACGTGTATGACCTGAACTGTTTATTTGGACTGTGCTATTTCTAAAAGTAAACACTATATGCACTTTAACGTATCTGTGTGTATGACTGGATAATTACTCATATTTACTAGATATCTACTGCAAGACCACGTTTCTATGTGCATGTCCTTGATAACTCAAGGGTTGCTCTGCACACACCTTAACACACTGCACCTGGGTGGTTTTTTTGCCAAAAACTAGACATAAACCAATTTCTGTCCCCCCCAAAAAGTCCTAAATTGCAGTCTTATGATGGTGGAAACAGCCGAAACAGCTGTCAGGATTTTGAAAGTACCTCATAAGTAGCTGGGGGAGGGTCTGTTGTAACTTTGAACAGTTGCTAAATGGCCAGTCGTAAGGCGAGAGCTACCTGTACCATTCCAAAACTCCAACTGTGGACTGAGAAATAAACATGGGAAGTAGATTGAAAAGAATGCTAAGGACTGACAACTTTTCATCTCAATGCAAAGCCAAATCCAGAACATAATCTTTTCTGAGTCATTAAATTACTGGTAGACAAAGATGGTGAAAGGATGAACGCAGAGTGCTCGGCTGAAGTGTTCAGACTTAAGAAAGCAGATGTAATGTCCAGTTCCATACTGTTGGCCAAGGCACAATTAGTGTTTTCATCTGTAAAACAAAAAAAAATATTGTACCTGTTGGGTTCTTAGATTGAAGAGGCTGGAGATAGTGAAGTGACTTAACAGCTCTTTATTAAGTGAAGTAGTAACCAGCAAAGAAACTGGCCGGCAAGGCTCTCTTTAAATAGAGGGCTGCCGGCTGGGCTAACCAATCAGTGATCTTTATTTTCCTGCTCTGCAAAGTGGACCTTGGTGTAAGCAGTTAACTCAGATTCAAACCTTAATACATAACAGTACCTGTTTATGGTGCTGAGAAGCATAATATTTCTATGATTGCATGGTGGAAAACGGAAAGAATGGGAAAGGATTTCTCCCCTCCCCCTCTCTGTTGTGCCCGATTCTCAGAGAATTCCTGGACAAGTCCTTGCATTTTTTTTGAAGGTTTTTCAGAAGTAATTTGTCATTGCCTACTTCCTAGGGCTGAGGGAAAGTGACTGGCCTAAAGCAGTCTCTCACAATCTCCTCTTTTCTAGCCCCTATGCCAGGGGTGGTCAAACTATGGTTCTCTGAGGACCTGTGGACTTCAACTCCCAGAATTCCTGAGCTAGCCATGCATGCATGGCTAGCTCAGGAATTCTAGGAGTTGAAGTCCACAGGTCCTCAAAGAACCATAGTTTGACCACCCCTGCGCCTATACCTTAAACACCACATGAAATTGGGTCTCTGGTAAGGTGACCAGACGTCCCGTTTTTGGCGGGACAGTCCCGCTTTTTAATAATTTGTCCCGCGTCCCATGGCATTTCAAAAAAGTCCCGCTTTTTGAATTTGAATTTGCGCAAAGCGCCTTGCTTCCCTCGAGCGGCAGCGGGAAGCAGCGGCAGTGGGAAGAGCTGGGGCGGGTGCCCCACATGCTAGGCGGCCGAGCCGAGCTCTGCACACCCATCTGCCTCCTGCCTTGCCTGCCTCCTCTTGCCAGGTGGGGAGGGAGGGCAGTGAGAGGGGCAGCGGCCCCTGCCAAGCGTAGCGCATGGAGGCGGTGGGCAAGGCGTCCCCAGCACACCTGTTAAACTGGCCACGCGACTACAAGTGCGGCGCGGAAGCCGCTGGTGGCCGGGTGGGCGGTAGCCCCCCACGCAGGTATAGGACCAGGCCTGCACTTGGAAGGGGCCGCCGCCCTTGCTGCTCTCCCTCCCTGCCTGGCTGTACACGTCCGCCTGCCCTCCCGAAGCAGCGCTGCCGCAGTTCACTTTTGTTTTGCGGTGGGAGAAGGAAGAAAGCGGGCAGCGAAAGCGGCAGCCTCTTCCAAGCACAGGCCTGGCCGTCTCCCCACACGGAGGGCTGTTGCCCAGCTGGCTGGCTTCTGCAATGGAGGCAGCACGCAGCTGTGAAGAACCCTCACCACCCGCCCTCCCAAAGTACCACAGCCGTGGTTTGCTTTTTTCCTTCTCCTGCCGCTGTTCCTCTCCGGGCCAGACGCAGCAGAGGCGAGCCCTGGCCATGGCAGCGGTAAGGGCTGAGATGAAGGGGTGTTGGGGGGGTGCACAAAGCTGCATGATAAGAGAGACGGACCCTTCCCATCTTGCTCCCCTAGAACCCCCCCCCCCGGTCAATGGTGTCCCGCTTTACAAATATTAAAATCTGGTCACCTTAGTCTCTGGGAAAGGCTTTACAAAATCTCTCAAATAAAATTTTAGAATCTTATTATAAATGTCTTGGCAGAAGCCCTGGATTTTGTACTTTTGCTCAGATAATTATCTTAAGATAATTCTTAAGAAATGTTAATGCTGCTGAATAAGTCAAGTCGCTTTCTTGCCAACATTGTCAATAAGTTGAATTTAATTCGCAATTTAGAGTCCTTCAGGTCTGTGCCTTTACAGCCCTTGTTTCATTTCAGTAGATTCAATCTAGGTTTTAAATTAGCAATGAATCCCCAAAATGAGAATATAACAGCTGGACCTATTTCAGAAGGTCCATCTTCAAGGTAATGTTGCATATATAATTTTCACGGGGAAGGGAGGGGCATTTATATATGCAAGCTGAAATGAATATTTTGACACTTTGCAGTTTGCAGTCATGCAGTCATATTCCATATATAACCTATGTTTTTTTGTTTGTTTGTTTGTTTTGTTTTTTGCCTAGGTTAGAGGTCACATATATTATCAATACTATGTAGAACTTTCAGAATAAGGCCACAATTGATGTTCGTCCACCGTGTTTGAAGAGGACCTTGACATCGGAGGATGTCAAGACTTGCGCATGAATTGGATTAAAGTGAGGGAGAGATGCGCATAGTCAGCCTCACTCTCTCTTCCCAGATTCCACCTTGCTCCAAATAGCAGGACAAGAGTCGAGACAGTTGGAGATGGGATGGGCGCAGTGGTTGACCAGGGCATCTTTCGTGTCTTGCCGTGCTCTTAGCGTACCACATCGCTTGCAGAGACCGCCTTCATGACCGTTGTCCTATTCTGGTAGATTTCATCCGCTCAGTCCACCAGAATCTGACTTCCCATGCTTGGGATAAACAAGTCTCTATCTCACCGAAGGTCAATGACCCAACGGCTACTCTGAACCTGGTTTGGCCAGCCTGTCAAAGCTGTTGCCCAGGGTGTGGCTGCTGCGCATGCTACAGCTGCTAGGAGCCACAGGTGAGAGCTGAGTGACAGGTGGGGACCAAAGTTGAACGAGCTGCCCTAACAGCTGCCCTAGAATGAGCTGCCATAAAAGGACATGACATGCCCCTACACCAGAGGTGCTACCCCTCCCTGAGCATCCCATACACCCCAAGGCCACAATTACAGTGTGCTGGAGACATAGAGGTGCTTTGAAGTTCAAAAGCATTCACCTAACAAATTTTAAGTTCTATTGTAGCTATAGATCACATTTGTTGCTACCCTAAGAGTACCCTTAACATTCCTTGAATTTCATTACAAGTAGTCCTCAACTTACAATTGGCTGCTTAGTGACCATTTGAAGTTATGAAGGACCCTTCCCCCCAAAAAAACTCTACTTATGACCTATCTCGCCCTGCCATCACATGACCATATTTTGGGTGCTTGACCACCGACTCGTATTTACAGCTGTTCTCAGCACCCCACAGTCATGTGATTGTCATCCAGTTTCTAGGGGGAAAAAACACCTAATAGCAAGTGAACAATGGGTTTGTTTTATGACCACCCCATTCACTTAATGACCACTACAAAAAATTGGACTAACTGGACCTGATTTTCTCTAGTCAGAAAATCAGGTCCAGCTAATGATGATCCTCTTTACAACTGTCATGACTTACAGCCGTAATTGTCAGGGTCAATTATCATTGTAAGTCAAGGACTTTATATCCAAGATTCAAGCCTTGAAGGAGGAGAGTCTAACATTGAATTCCCTTACCTACTTCTCCTTCACCCTTCAAGCTTACTATTTTTGCTTTTAATAATCCCACTGTCAAAATCCCTGTGAGGGCAGTGTGTAAATGAGACAGGGTCAGAAAAAATGGCCCGAGGATCCAAATATCACAAACCTCCCTGGCCTCTACCATTTGCAGGAGACCTAATTAATTAACATTTTTATATTCTCGTGATATATACTCACTAATGTACTTATATAAGAAACTAATGTGCTAACATAACAAGTGATACAATTATCCTTATCTAACAGCATAGACATAAATAAATGTAGGCAAGGTAAAAAAAAATTCTGATAACTTCTTGCGGAGAGTTCCTGTATGTCATTCCAGGATAACAGAAATGTGAAGCAAAGGATCCCCATTTAGGACACATGCTGAAAACAGCCTTTTTTTCTGATCTCACCCAGGCATTTACTAAGAGCACCAACATGAAGTTATATAACATAGAGCGCAAGTTAGCATACTAAGTCCAGCAGAACTCCATGGAACAGTGTTTCTCAGTCTTCTGAATCCAGCATGCTCACTGAGGAATTCTGGGAATTGAAGTCCACACAGCATAGAGATGCCAAAATTGAGAAACACTGCCATAGAGGTCTATGGAGATTCTCAGTCATCCAAGTCATGGTTATCCCAAAGCTGTCTGCAAGGAGTATAAATCCTTCCATTCCCCACCATCCAGTCAGAGCTGAAGAAGCTTCTTGGATGAGAAGCGAAACGTCTTCAAAGAAAAACCAGAAAGTCCAGTTGCCTCTTGAAAGAAAACACCTTTGGGACTGCCGTAGAGGAACCAGTAATAAATATGATCTGAAGGGCAAGATATGGAGGGGTTTTACTAAACACTGGGTGACATTAATATCTCTCCAGTCCTAACAGGGTTTTAAGCTTGTCTAAATATAGATCTAACCTTATGTTCCCCTTTGCTCATATCCTTATGGACTGAAACTGCAAAGCACTGCATTTAAGCAATACCCTTGGCTTCATTCTACAGTGGAGTATAAAATGAGAGGTAGGTCAAGATATAGTGGAAAGCTAAGTAAGAAAGCAAGGTAATATAATATTTAGAATAGCCTCTTCAGGGAAATTCATTGCCCAAACATTGGCAGTTTTATTACAGAGTTTTTGCAACTAATGGTCTTTAAAGGCTACAAATATTCAGTAACCTTTACTGACTGCAACTAGACATTGTTTTCAACAGGCAGATACAGGACTGCATTGGAAGCCTATATACATTTTTCAAAAGAAAATCCTGAAGATTGCAGTGGGGCTTTTTCTGTCATTTGAGGAACCCAACAATATTGAAGTGAGAAAGATCTAGAGCAGCGTTCCCAACCCTTTGGGGGTCGAACGACCATTTCCCAGTGGTCACCCTGGCATCCTCAGCTCCCCCCCACTGCCACAAGCCTGGCCATATCGCACCCCACAACCTGCGCTCCCACCCCGAATGCTACAGGTAGACAGGAGAGACTCTGAGAAGGGTATGGCTCTCTCTGGGCAGCTGCATGTCCCGGCCCCGCCAAAGTCGCGCATGCCTTTTGCGACAGGGCTCAAAAAGCTCCCAGAGACAACATGCGAAGCGAGAGGAGACCTCGCCTGGATCTGGAGACTGGACGCCGCCATTTGGGTTCTTTTACCCTCTGCGCATGCGCAGAACGCTTTGTGCATGCGCAGAGGGTAAAATAACCCAAATGATGGCGGCAAGGTGGGTCACGGTGGGGGTGCAGGGGCGTGGGCGTGGGTCACTGCATTAGGAAGGTTGGGAACCGCTGATCTAGAGTGAAGGAAATGTAAACATAAAGCTAAAAATGAAAGGCAGCTGGAAAGAAAAATGGAAAGTCTTCAGTGGCATCTCACAGATATTGGATTTAATTTGCACCTCTACACCTGCCTCCCACTGACACATTCCTTGAATTCTGTGTGTGTTCAAGAAAGCTGTAGCTATGTACCTTTCCCAGACCACTGAAAGAACTTTGTCTATTGAAGGAGAGGACAATCTACAGCTTTGTAGTCCCTGGACTATGATCCCACCGTTATCGGATTGTGTCCTAAATTATTTTCAGAAGGACAGTACAAAGGTAATGCTTTAAACAAACAAAGAGGGTACTGGTACTAATATTTTCTACAAGCCTTTTTGCAGATTTCATTTTAATCCACGGAACTGCGTTGAATTCTTTCAAAGCATAAACTCAACGAAGCTACACTATCCTTGAAGGAACAAGGACTGAGGATAGCTCCACTGAGTCTTTTGGCAGCTGCAACAGCTTTGCACTTTGCTGTTTGCTGAATGATTTGCCTAAGTGGCGCAGTGGTTAAAGTGCAGCACTGCAGTTCAGCAGTTCAGCTGTTCAAATCTCACCGGCTCAAGGTTGACTCAGCCTTCCATCCTTCCGAGGTTGGTAAAATGAGGACCCAGATTGTTGGGGGCAATATGCTGAACTCTGTAAACCGCTGTAAAGCACTATGAAGTGGTATATAAGTCTAAGTGCTATTGCTATTGGTAGGCCAGGGGTGTCAAACTCACTTCATCACAGTGGCGTCATATGATATATCGGGACTTTCCCCCCCCCTTCGCTAAACCGGGCGTGGGCATGGCCAGCGTGGGCATGGCCGTGAGTTTGACAGCCCTGGCCTAGGCCAATGGTAAAACTGCTGAGAAATGTGCAAACACAATGAATATGTGGTTTGCTGGAAAAGGGAAATGTTGAAAATGAAGGTATCCTTTGTTCCAGAGATATAGCTGGACGAGCTTATTTATTTATCTTTCAAAATGTCTAGGTTGCTTCAGTTGCAAACTTCTAATTACTTTACAAAGATAAAAGCACAGCAATAACGTCATAAAACAAAGCCCCTAATGGTAAAAGCCATATGATAAAAGTGAAAAATACACCAAAGGGATTAAGTAACATAGTCCTATCAACTTCCCAATAAATTATGAAACAAAAGCTTGGGGAAGGGCACATATTTTCATTTTGCTCTTGAACCATAGCATCTGTGGGTGGGAAGGTCTAAAAGTGAAGATGATGGTTGTGATCTGCGCCTTAGGGTGTGACATTAACATGTGAATAAATGGGGCAGAAATTTAATCACCTGGTTGACCCTGCCATCTTGATTTTTTAGACCAGTAGTTGCTGCTCCTCCTGTACACTAACAGGGAGAGGAGTGTGGTTACAAGGGTGAGGGGAAGCTGTCCATTTAGAGAAGGCAAAACTCCTTATGCCCCCCCCCCAGTCCAAGGATATGAGAATTGGCCACATCCCTACATGATCTGAAGGTGGCCAGATTCTACATCAAGATATGATACATTTTTATGATCAATAAAGGGAACGGTAATATGAAAAAACAGTTCTAAAATTATTAACGTACTATTCTGAATCAAGCACACAGTGCTATGCAACTAGAAGGAATAATTCCATTTATAAGCTTATAAATTCAATACCAAATTCAGGCTATATTTATGTAAGGTTTGGGGGCTTCATTTCCACAATACCTAACATATGAACAGTGACATCAATTATAAACTATGATGATGCCAAGATACATTTGTGTCTCATCTGACTCAACTATATAACAAGATAAAGACAAAAACAAAAAGACCAGAACACATCCTCTCTAACAATCAATGCCCAGATAGTCAGAGATTAATGCAGATAAACAATGAAGCATAATGCAATACCCTAATCAAGGAATTACCAAGGAGAAAACAATGCCCCCCCCAAAGCAATTTGGCAAGGCAAGTGACTGTATATAAACTAAGGTGACCAGATTTTAATATTTGTAAAGTGGGACACCATTGACCGGGGGGGGGGGTTTCTAGGGAAGCAAGATGGGAGGGGTCCTGCAGCTTTGTGCACCCAACCAAACACCCCCCCTTCATCGCAGCCAGGGGTGGGTTCCTACTGGTGTGGTCTTGCCTGTTCGTCGCCGCAGAGCCGAAGAAGCTGGTGGCGTTCACGGCGCGGGGCTTCCCCCGCCCGCTTTCCCCAGCCGCCGGGATGCCGCCATTTGCGTTCTTTTGCCCTCTGCGCATGCGCAAAGCATTCTGCTTGTGCAGAGGGCAAAAGAATGCAAATGGCGGCGTCCCGGCGGCCGGGGAAAGCGGCCGGGGGAAGCCCCGCGCCGCGAACGCCACCAGCTTCTTTGGCTCTGCGGCGACCAACAGGCAAGACCGCCGCTGCCCCTCTCACTGCCCTCCCTCCCCGCCTGGCAGGAGGAGGCAGGCAAGGCAGGAGGCAGAGGGGTGTGCAGGGCAAATTCAAATTTAAAAAGCGGGACTTTTTTGAAACCCCCCCGGGACGCGGGACAAATTATTAAAAAGTGGGACTGTCCTGCCAAAAGCGGGACGTCTGGTCATCTTAATATAAACAGGAAGTAAACCTCAGTAGCACTGATATTACCTAATTGGGTAAATGTCTGCAAGCAATCAAACATGCTCAGAGAACACCAATTTTTCAACTACATAAACCATCACTTTTGCTTGATTACATCATCACATACATTGCAATCACCTCCGCTGAACCTTTGTGGACATTCAAACATGTAAGCTCCTTCTTAGAACTGTGGTTGCTCAGAAATGCATCTGTTGCAACCAAAATGATGCAGACAGAAGAATGGCTTAGAAAAAAATCTAAAAATCACATAGACTCACAAGAGCATATTCCTAGTTTTCTTTTTTCATTATTTTCTGTTAAATATATATTTAATATATATTCTGTCTGAGAATATATATTAAATATATTCTCATATGGATCAGGTCTTACCTGGCAGCAGATACAGACTAATAAACTACATTAACTGGACAGAACAAAGAAAAGCAAATAAAATTATATTGAAAGAAAAATGTAAATGTTTAGCAATACAACAATCATGACAGATGATAGATAGATGATAGATAGATAGATAGATAGATAGATAGATAGATAGATAGATAGATAGATAGATAGATAATAGATACCTCTCAATGTATATTTATATACATATTCATATATTATATTTTACACAACAATTTCAATAAAGACAACATATTTCACTGTAAGTATCCAATCATAATATACATCTACATGAAACTCATTCAAAAGTTGCAAGATCATTCATAAAAGTTGTAAAATCAGATCTTCAATGCACTAATTAGAATCAAAATTTTATCTTTCCACTGTAGAAGGATTAAGACATTTAACAAAAGCTTAATTTCAATTACTTAGACTAAAAGCTTTCAAACTGAATTTGTATTTGTCCAGGAAGAGCTTCTTTTGAGAAACTCCCATCAATGGAAGAGGGAATGTGGTTTTCCTCCTTCACTATACCTGTATATCTCCACATCATATCCTTCCCTCTTTCAAATTTCCAACCTTCTGATACTGTAAGTTTTTTTTAAAATGCGTATGGGCCTACATTGCAGGAAAGAGACCAAATAACAAGTTAACCTTTCTCTATGTCTTGTGAGTAGAACGGGGCGTTGTTACTTACCTGAATGCCCCTTCTCGTAGGGCGGAGCTAACCTCCAAGAATGGGATGATCCAATCCATCAGCCAATGAGGACTGAGTCAGACTCTATAAAAGCTGTAACCCCGAAGGGCACCCCCTCTTGAGACGAAGGACGGAGTCAGACCCATAGTGTAACATCCTAACCAAACTTTATTCAACAGCAGGAAATCAAATAATAACTGTCATGCAATGATAAAACAGCATGAATTCAAAGAATAACTGTTATGTAAATAGAAACCCAACAGGGAGGGACTTGGAGGTTAGCTCCGCCCTACGAGAAGGGGCGTTCAGGTAAGTAACAACGCCCCGTTCTCCATAGTGGGCGGAGCTAACCTCCAAGAATGGGACATGCCAAAGCAGTTCAGTCCCTAGGGTGGGTTCGAACCCTGTTCATGGTGTTCCTCTGGTATAATGGCATTACGTAGTACCTGTCGCCCAAATTCGGCATCAGCCGATGCAAATTGGTCTACCTTATAGTGTCGGATAAAAGTCACTGGAGAGGACCATGTTGCCGCTCTGCAAACCTCCTCCAGTGAAGTACTGACCGACCACGCTGCCGTGGTAGCTGCACTACGTGTGGAATGTGCAGTTATACCCTCAGGCGGGGGAAGATTTTGATCAGAGTAAATGTCTGCTATCAAGGCTCTGATCCAGCTGCCAATGAGCGCTGGTGATGCCTTCTTACCCATAGATTTTGGTTGAAAACAAACAAATAATGCTTCGGAGCGTTGGAATGACGCCGTGCGTACGTTATATATCTTAACTGCCCTCCGAACATCTATGTTGTGCCACTGCCTTTCCGAGTCAGTTGAAGGCTGAGCATAAAACGCTGGTAACACTAACTCCTGCGTCCTATGAAAAGGTGTGTTAACCTTTGGAATGAAAGTTGGATCCAATCGGAGCACAACCTTATCTGGATGAAAAATACATAAACCCTCTCGCACTGATAAAGCCGCGAGTTCGGATATCCGGCGAGCCGAAGTTATGGCTACCAGAAATGCCACCTTGAGAGTTAGTTGTCTCAGTGACACTGTACGCAACGGCTCGTATGGTTCTGCGGTCAATGCCAGTAATACCCGTGATAGGTCCCATGTTGGATAGCGGTGTATAATCGGAGGAGAAATGTTAACAGCCGCCTTCAGAAATCGGCGAATCAGCGGATGCGCTGATAATGAAACCGCGCTATCACAGGTAAGTACTGTAGACAAAGCCGCAATTTGGCGTCTTAGTGTATTGGGAGCCAACCCTTTATCTAGACCAGCCTGCAAAAACCGTAACAAGCCCACTATAGTTAGTTCTACTGGACATAGTTGTACTGTTAAACACCAGGCACAAAACCTTTTCCATGTTGCAGAGTAATTGCGATTGGTTGAAGATCGGCGTGACAACATTAATGTGTCTATGATTGTTTCTGGTACCCCCCGCTTACTTAGGCTACACCGGTCAAGTGCCAAGCGGTCAGTTTGAACCAATGCGGATCCGGGTGATTCAAGGATCCCTGAGAAAGCGAATACTCTGTCGGAGGAATCCTCCAAGGCGAGCTGATCGAAAGCGCTTGGAGGTCCGCAAACCACGTTCTCCTGGGCCAATATGGTGCCAGTAGAATTACCTCCGCCTCCTCGGCTATGATTCGACGAATGAATTGTGGAATCACTGCCAGAGGAGGAAAGGCGTATAACAAGCCCTTCGGCCATGGGCAGCGGAGCGCATCTATGTCCTCGGCACCCTGCGACCGGTAACGTGAGAGAAACCTCGGTAGTTTGGCGTTGAGTGGAGTTGCAAAAAGGTCGATCACCGGAAGACCGAATCGCTGTACCAATTCTTGAAAAATGTCCTGGTGCAGACTCCACTCTGCCGAGTCCACTGCATTGCGACTGAGCCAGTCCGCTGTTATATTTTTGACTCCCGATATGTGTTCCGCTCGAATCGAGAGCAAGTTGCGCTCTGCCCAAAGCCCTAGAGCCTTGGCTTCTGACATGAGACCTTTGGAAACCGTCCCACCCTGGCGGTTGACATGCGCTTTGGTGGTGACGTTGTCGGTCATTAGTAGAACATGCCGGTTGTGAAGGACATTGTGAAATTGCTGCAGAGCAAGAAATGCTGCTCTGAGTTCCAGAATGTTGATATTTAACAGTGTCTCCGAATGAGACCACGTTCCTTGGGCTACTTGAGATTGTACATGAGCACCCCATCCCTGCAGACTGGCGTCTGTTGTCACCATCACCCGGTTGGGTTCGAAGAAGCTGGAGCCTTCGGATATCGCCTTGGAGCGCCACCACTGGAGGGATCGACGGACAGAGGATGGAATGCTGATTTTTGCTGATGAATTACTCTTACCTGCCCTTTGGTATGGTAACAATAGCCATTGAAGATCCCTGGAGTGCAGTTGTGCCCAGGGAGTAATATGGATGGCCGAAATCATCTTTCCCAATAGAGATGAGAGCTGCTTCAATGGCGCTCTTCTGAGACAGAGAACCTGCTGGACCATAGTGATCAGATTGTCCTGTCTTTCCTGGGAAAGAAACACCCTGCACTCCAGGGTATCCACGATAGCCCCAAGATGAGTAATTCGGGTAGTGGGATTGAGCTGGCTCTTTTCTATATTTAAGGAGAAGCCATGCTCTTCTAAGCACTGCATAGTTAACTGAAGGTCATTCTCCGCTTGTGAGACTGTGGACGATAAAATCAAAATGTCATCTAAATAACAGTGTAGGCGAATTGGAATAGACCGCACGCTTGCCGCTAGGGCAGCTAGGATTTTCGTGAAAACCCGCGGGGCGGAGGACAGACCGAATGGCAGTGCCGAATACTGATAATGATCAGACATGTAACAGAATCGAAGATACTTTTGGTGGGAAGGCCGAATTGGTACGTGTAGATAGGCTTCTGTCAAATCAATGGAAGTCATGAAATCGCCCTTCCTTACACACGCCAATATGGAATGTAGTGTGTGCATCTTGAACCTCTTATAGGCAACGTATTTGTTCAGTCGCTTGAGGTCCAAGACTGCTCTCCATCCCCCCGAGGATTTCTTGACAAGGAACAAATTGGAATAGAATCCTTGTCCCCGCTGGTCCTCCGGAACCCGTTGGATAGCATGGATATCCAACAGATGCTGGATAGCGGCTAGCATTAGAGCTCGCTTTTGGGAATCCGAGGACTGGGGGCACCTCATAAAAAATCCCGGTGGGGTGGAAAGAAGGTCGAGTGCGAGTCCTGATGAAATGGTCTCTAGCACCCAACTATCGGAAGTAGTCTCTTCCCATCGCCCAGCAAAAAACTGCAGGCGACCCCCAATGGGAAGGACCTCAGGATCTATTTGTTGCGGCGGTAGGAGCATCCGCCTGCACCCCGAAAAGGGCGCTTGGCCGGAGGTTCCGCCCTAGGTCTATCCTGTACTGGAGTTTGTCGTCCACCCGCCTGATATCTGCCCCTATACCTAGGAGCCCTATATGGACGTCTGGGTGGAGGAGGCGGAGGAGGAGTAAGTATTTTGGAAGGACCTCTGCGTGTGCAATTTGGAAGTACCTTACGTTTATCCTTGGACTCGATCAAGTACGAGTCCAAGGCCCCCCCAAAAAGGGACTGACCCTGAACTGGGGAAGTGGCCAGCCTCCATTTATGTCGAGCGTCGGACTGCCAGCCACGGAGCCAGTGCATGCGGCGTGCTACAATGGATGCTCCCATGGATCTTGCCGCGAAGCGTGCACTTTGTAGTGTGGCATCGGATGTAAACTGTGCCACAGCCAATAGTTTGTTTATGTCCTGGCGCATACGCACTTCAGACGATTGTTCTTGAAGGGCTTTTAGCCAGCGAATAGAGGTCCGGCAAAAAAATGATGCTGTGGCCGAAGCTCTTACCGCCCAGGCAGCTGATTGATGAGCCCGTAAGATCGCCTGCTCCGCTCGGCGTTCCTCCGGACGAAGTAGTTCCTCGCCATCTCCTGGTAAAGGATTGGCTGAGTAGAGAGCCTTGATGGGCTCATCCACTGGTGGAACAGGCAGATGTTGTGCCAGGCCCTGAGCCACGTTATAGTATTTTTTGTCTAAAGAAGATGGAGCGGCTCCTGTAATAGGAGTCAGCCATTGTTTGGTGACTGCTTCGATGAACAGTTTTGGAGTTGGTATAACCTCCTCTTGAGAGGTTGTTTCCTCAAAAAGAGGATCAGCTGGTTCCTCTCCAGATGATTTGGACTCCACCGGAGGCATCTTTGCTGCTGCTCTTGCTTTATGGAGAAGCGACTTAAATAAGGCCGGATTGAAGAGGCCAGTAGTCGTGACAGGTTCAGGGGCAAGGTCTTCATCGGATGATAAGTCCAAATCTTGTCCCTGGTCATCTGCGTCACGCAAGGATTTAGGAGAATCCTGGAGCGTGGTGGCGTCGGTTTTGGGGAGCTGGTCCCATTCAATGACCATCGTGGTTCGACGCAATGGTGTTTGTGGTAAAGGCTGTTCTGTAGTTGAATGCCTAGTGGCCGAAGTTTGTTGAAGGCCTGCAGCGATGCCTTCCTTAATGGCAGCCTGGATGAGAGCCTGAACCTCAGGGTTCTGAAAAATGGCAGATGGTGTGACTTGTTGGGTAACAGGTGAAGGAATTTGCGAAATGCGAGGTTCCTCCCAGATGTCATTGTCACCCAGACAAAGGTTGGGGTTATCCAAAGATAGAGCCCCTGATGATTGTCTGGAACGTGAAGATAAATTATCGCTCCCTTCTTTTGGACCGGAGGAGGTTGAAGGTGGCTTCTTGACCTTCTCAGGGACTTTATCCCGATGTCCCCCGTCCTTCTGTTGAGAATGACGAAGGGGAGAGCGATCCCTGTGAGAAGCAGAGTTGAGCCTGGTCTCTGTATCAGGTTGCTTCTCCTTGGTTGCCTTGGGCTTCTGCTTGGCCCCTTTATCAGCCATTTGAAATTTGGTGTTGTTTGTAGCTGGTGGGCTCACGCAGAGGGCGGTGCCAACAGCCAGCTAATTTTAAAAGAAAAGGAAGCTTAAGTTAGAACACTTTTGCAGAAATCCCCTCGTTGCTGAGTGCTTCTGAGGCTCAGTATGAAGCTCCGTCAGCTGTGGAGCTGTCCAATATTTCAGCAGCTCTCAAACGCCGAAAGCAGCCAGGAGGAGCGAAACGGCTCCTAACGTCTGTGGGTAATCCCTGATGACGTCAGGGGATTCCCTCTCTTCGCCCCGAGCAGCAGCTGAGAAGCGCGAGGGTGAGAAAGCCGTTAATTGCCGGTTTGACTGTAAAGCTCTTAGATGAGCTCTGCGGCTGCGCACTTGCTTCCTGGTCTCAGAAACGGCAAAGTAAAGCTGTAGGATGAGTTCTGGGCATGCCCAGAAGGCTTTTTCTCTCTCAGCTGTTTGTCGGGCCGCTGTCAACTTCCAATTTGAAAAACAGGCGTTAATGGTAATTTCTGAAGGAGCGGCTTACCGATCCACACAGGCTATGTCAGCACAATGAAGAGAGAGGCAGTTTGAGGAAGTTAATAGCTCTTTTTGGGCGCAGAAGCGCAGGAGCTGATTTAAAGGGGCAATTACAGTCGGATTCAGGTTGTTTGAAGAATCAGCTTACCCCTTGTAGCGGTCAGCGGCAAAGCCGCCCTGGCCGATGGTCACTCAAGCGGACAGCTTCTGTGACTTATATCCTGAAGTTGGATGGCCAGGCCGCTTTAACTGTCCTCAGGTAGTTGGTGGTGGATTTCACCAGAGGTGAACAGAAGCCACCAGCCGCAGTTGTCAGTTGGTGATGAATCTTACTGGTTGAAGATGAAGATAGTAGAATAGAAGAATAATAGGTGATTTAACCTGCTAGGTTAGGAACACTAGTCCTCGACTAAGGACTGAGTCGAAAGAGGGGGTGCCCTTCGGGGTTACAGCTTTTATAGAGTCTGACTCAGTCCTCATTGGCTGATGGATTGGATCATCCCATTCTTGGAGGTTAGCTCCGCCCACTATGGAGAACTCCATCCATGGGAAAGCTGAATCCAGTCCAAGGTATGTTGACAGAAGTTCTATTGGCTCCTCTTTTTCAAAACCTAAGATGAATGTTTTAAACTTTGTTTATTTGTTTGTTTGTTTGTTTTTTATTTGTCAAGCATATATGATTATAAGCAAAGTATAAACAGTAAAACATGATAGAATATATATGTAATAGTACAAGCATGAATAAGAGTAAAAGAGGTATGAATATATGGGTACATTAGGACAGGAACAGTAGGCACGATTGTGCGCTTATGCACGCCCCTTACCGATATATATATATATATAAAGAATTGTTCTAAAAATGCGAGTTCCAGGCATAGTTACAGACAAAGAAGTGATAGTGATCACGATCTCTGGAACGTTTAAAATTTTATTTAAAACTACTATTTAAATTGCTAAGCTTTCATCAACCCCTGTTGACTTCGTCAGAGTGTAAAATCCCCATGGAAGAGATGCTTGCTTTTATAGAATGCCTATCAATTTATGTAATGCCTATCAATTTAGACTTTGCACGTGTAACCACACCCTTTTTTTCTCTCCTGTAATTAAGGAAAAAACATATATAACCCTTTCCTGGTGAAGAGCTGATAGGGAAGAGAACCTGGCCTAGAGGTTAAAACGTCTGCCTTATAAGCATACTGCCCAGGTTCAAATCCCACTATGGGTATGGCTATCTGACGAGAGCAAAATAGCTCAAAATAGATCTATAATAGTCTCCCTTTATTTTCATTTATCAGCAAAAAATATTACACATATAGACAATATAGTTTGTTGACTATAAAAACCTGCCTGGATGGCCCCAGGAGGGGCCGAAAGGCAAAAGGAAGCTGTGATGTTTCCTTCCATACACCAGGATGAGTCTACAGAAAAAACATATATAACCCTTTCCTGGTGAAGAGCTGATAGGGAAGAGAACACTTCTGCCGTATAAGCAGACTGCCCAGGTTCAAATCCCACTACGGGTATGGCTATCTGATGAGAGCAAAATAGATCTATAATAGTCTCCCTTTATTTTCATTTATCAGCAAAAAATGTTACACACACACACACACACACACACACACACACACACACACACACACACACACATATATACATATACATATACATATACATATACATATACATATACACACACACACACACACACACACACACACACACACACACACACACATATATATATATATATATATATATATATATATATATATATATATATATATATATATATATATATATATATATATATATATATATATATATATATATATATATATATATATATATATATATATATATATATATATATATATATATATATGTAGGTCTTTGGGTATTCGGGTTTTCTCCCGCGTGAAATTGGAAGTGTCTTCGCAACGTTTCGATGAAGTCTCATTCATCATCTTCAGGCTGGTGTCTTCTGCTTCCTGCTTCTAGGAGCAATGTGAGATTGCTGCTGTTTCTTCCTTTTAACTGCCAGTGGAGGTTTGAACTGATAGGATGGGAGCTTGGCTGTGTTCTGATTGGTTGGAGGTGTGTTCTGATTGGTTGGGGGCTTGGCTGTGCTCTGATTGGCTGGGGGGTTAGCTGTGCTCTGATTGGCTGGGGGTGTTCTTAGGTTAGTCTGACTTGCAGGGGCATTTGAGCTGGTGAGCTGCATTGCTGCTGTTTGGTTTCTGGTTCTTGGTCCTGCCACATCTTCATGGAGGGTGTCAGTTTGCTTCCTGTATGGATTGGAGGGGTTTAAAGTGGCTGATGATGCAGCTGTAGTATGGCTTCTGCATCATCAGCCACTTTAAACCCCTCCAATCCATACAGGAAGCAAACTGACACCCTCCATGAAGATGTGGCAGGACCAAGAACCAGAAGCCAAACAGCAGCAATGCAGCTCACCAGCTCAAATGCCCCTGCAAGTCAGACTAACCTAAGAACACCCCCAGCCAATCAGAGCACAGCTAACCCCCCAGCCAACCAGAGCACAGCCAAGCCCCCAACCAATCAGAACACACCTCCAACCAATCAGAACACAGCCAAGCTCCCATCCTATCAGTTCAAACCTCCACTGGCAGTTAAAAGGAAGAAACAGCAGCAATCTCACATTGCTCCTAGAAGCAGGAAGCAGAAGACACCAGCCTGAAGATGATGAATGAGACTTCATCGAAACGTTGCGAAGACACTTCCAATTTCACGCGGGAGAAAACCCGAATACCCAAAGACCTACATACAAACACCCGCGAAAACCTCAGAAAACAAATATATATATATATATATATATATATATATATATATATATATATATATATATATATATATATATATATATATATATATATATATATATATATATATATATATATATATATATATATATATATATATAAAAAATTAAAACTGCAAAGAATTGGTGATCCCAGTAATAATGCTTTAAATACGAAAAAGAACAGCTTTCCTTTTTAGATTCTGCCTTTCAGTTGAATGACATGGTATCAGGAGCTGCCATTCACGGCCAGGGTGGCATCTTGAAATATGTCCCTTCAGCTCCCTCCTCTTGATTGTTTCTGTATCGAAATGTTATAAAGGGGACTATTTTAGGAAAATGTAACAAGAGCAGCAAATATCTCAATGCATTGTTAACCTTAGTAAAGTTCTGGAAAAATGACGTGTGAGAAAAATGCTGTCAGTCATTCAGAAGAATTAATGTTCAAGTGCCTTGTTGAGAAAAAGTGAGAAAGCAGAGGCCACCCCCATTTCCTTCTAGAGTGAAAGATCCTCACAGTTATGGCCCTGAGAGGGTTCTGAAGTCTTTATCAAGACCTCATAAGCCGGATCTATTGTGAATGATTTGCACAGCTGTTATCTTGGCTTTCCACTGTGTATGAAATGGATGTCAGAGAAAGACTCATCCCTTATCTGTGGTTTACACAGCTTGGGTTTTCAGCCTGGCTGCTCTTCACACACATACGCACCATCCTTTCTTGTCCACATCACAAAAGAAAATGTAAGTTTTTAGGGAAAGTGGTAATAATGCTTATTTGGTGTCTTTCTTTTCTGGTTCCTTTTTTTATCCTTAAGAATAAGCTGTAATTATAAATGAACTAGCTAGATATTTACTGTTTGAAAAGCTTCCGGTGCAGTCTAATTAATCCCATTGTGGATGCTAATGTGACTGTTTTTTTAAAAAAAACTAAATTGCAAAAGATGTTTTGATCTTTGATTCAGTTAATATTATTGATTTTTTTTAAAAAAGGACTGTATTTACTCATACATTCAGGTGAAGTAGAAATAGTAAGTTAGGTTATCAGTCTTAGCCATACCCTTGTGATGCGCAGCATTGATTGTTAATGTTAAGGACACAGTATCAGTCATTTTTTTTCCACATTTTGGCTCAAAGCACAACCAAAAACCACTTTTACCTCAAACGTGTTCATACCATTCTGTGCAAACTAAGATCTCTAAAGACTACTTTATATGGCAACATACTGCACATTACACTAATTAGAAAGTACTTGTGGTGCACTGATATACCCAGGGTGCTAAAAATGGGGAAATGGATGAAAAAATTTAAGATGGTGTGTAGTCTTATGTGAAGAAAAAAAAAGTCAAATGAAACACACACAACTCTATCTAAGAGTGTGCTAGCCTTTGTTTTGTTACAGTACAAGGAATATATCAGGTATGTCAGGAGAACCAACCAAAATATGTTAAATTCACTGGGAAATAATTATTTAAGAAATTGTGCGGTAAAACAGGAAGGGACAGGAATGAATAGAATTTAATCATGAGATAAATATATAAATGAAAGTGAATGACTCAAAAGGGGGGGAAAGCCCTATAACCTGTGATTGGACTATGTGGCTACATCTTCAGAAAGCAAGAGACGAGCTATAGATGAAGTGTTCTATGGCTATAGTAGAATCAAGGATAGTTTGCACAGAAAGAAACATGTGGAATTGCTCTTTGTTTACTGAGATTCTAGTTTGCTTCAGGGTTATCCCTTGAGCGGGGGAAGGCAGTATTTGTAAGATAGTCGATCTGCAATTTGAAGGGCTTCCTATATCATGGTTGCTGCTGAATGGATGGATGGAGGCGATGATTGAAGGTACTTGACCAGTTTTACAATGGTAAATCATGCCCTTATCACTGTGCATATAAATTTCTACATGGTCTCTATATGGAGCTCACTTGAAGATTATCCAAAAGCTACAGTTGATAAAAAATGTAGTGGGCCACCTTTTGACATGGTGTACATCCCTTGAAGTACCTGACATTGGTACTTAGCACCTTGCACCTGCGGTGTGTTGCTACTGGCACAGCACGGATCGATGAACCGGTAGAGGTGGTGGGAGGTTCTGCCCACTTGCCCCGGATGTTTCTGTGCATGTGCAGAAGCTTTACGTGCACATGAGCGAGCGAGCGAACGGTAGCAATGGGATTTGCAACCCATTACTGCCTTGCACTGGTTACTAGTGGGCTTCTGAGTAAAATTCAAAATACATCTAGAACTGTACATCCCTTGGCACCACAATATCTTCAGGATCGCTTTCTCCATCCAGTGTCAGTCATCCCCCTAGAGAGGAGCTCTTAGTTGATTGGTAATATATGCTCAAACCTTTCTGAAATCAAAAGAGTAGAAACCAGGATATGGAATAGTATCCCTTATAGTATCAGATAGGCCTCCCACTTTACAGGTTATCCAGAACATTATTAAGATTGCTCTGGGCAGATTTGGATTGTTGACTGTCACTTTTCTCTCTGACATTGGAATTAGGATTGTAGTTTTTAATACTTTGGAAAATCTGTTTATCTTTAATCCTAATCATAATAGCTTAGAATAGAATAGATTGAAAATGAGTGAAATTTACAGAATAGCAATAACATTTAGACTTATATACCGCTTCATAGTGCTTTACAGCCCTCTCTAAGCAGCTTACGGAGTCAGCCTATTTCCCCCAACAATCTGGGTCCTCATTTTACCGACCTCGGAAGGATGGAAGGCTGAGTCAACCTTGAGCCTGGTGAGAGTCGAACTGCCAAATTGCAGTCAGCCGGCAGTCAGCAGAAGTAGCTTGCAGTATTGTATTCTAACCACTGCGCCACCGCAGCTCTTGAAGTTTTAAGAAATAAAACATTTAAAGCAGCATCCAACAATTCTTGCCTTTTGCAGAACCAAACTCTGTGGAATGCTCTGCTACACCTGAAGGACTGCACAATGAATTAAGGGACTTTATTAAATGAAGAGACTTAGCTATCTTGAATATTGTACTGAGAAAAAGTTTATCTATTGGTCTGAAGAAAGAAAGATATACTGCAGACAGATTTGTCTTTTGTCACAACAGTGGAATTATTCAGCTTTATCAATAAATAAGCTAACACATTTATTTATTTTAAAATTAAAATTTTGTGAAATGTATAGTTTTTTCTTTTTTTAACCTTTTAAAGCATTTATGCAAAATTTTTGTGGGTATTTGCATTACAGTTGTTTTTTTTTGTTCGGTTACTTTTCTTTTTGTGCTATTTTTTAAAAAGTAATGAAAAATAAATTTAAAATTTATTTTAATTTTTTTCAAAGTGTAATATATAGTGCAGTTCATGGCTTCATACAAATTTCTTCTGTATGCCAATGCTCCCCACAGACCAATTGTTCTAGGCATTACCAAAGTGAAAAGGATCTGTTTGTTGGCCTGTTTCTACTTTCTCTATTTTTCCCTTGTGAAAGGCCAATCAATATTTATGGTTTACCCTTCTTTCCAGAAATACCAGATACACAACTTGTCAAGTGGAAATGAATTGGCAGCATGATGTGGAAGCAGGAAAGTTGCAAAGGTTGTTATGGATTATTTTATCAACAATATGAAGGGTTGACAAATAAAATAGACACTATAAGTCATCAGTGTGAATGAACAGAATTTGCACTATAAAGGCAAAGGTTTATTATGATTAATACATGGTTTCCAGGTTGTTGGCTGCACAAAACTTCTAGGTTCTGTAATGTAACTCAGCAGACAAAAAACCATTTTGTACCAAGGTTCAATTTCTGCCAAAGCATCAAATAGGGTTTTAGTACTTTTGTAATGGAATTTTTGCATATTTCAAGGGTCCGTTCTCTGCTCCAAATATCGATGCGATCTAGAGAATTACTGCATTGAAAATCAAGAGGATAGAAGAATCTGCAGCTACTTTCCAACTTAAAATGTTTATATACAGTATTGCCAAGATGCACATGGTATCTAAAAACAGAATTATTTTTAAAAAGTTATTAAAATAGCAAGTAAACAGATGAAGCTAAAAAAATGTTTAAAACTTTTTTAAAATTTACTGAATAAAATAGACTGATATACCATAGCTGTGTTACAAAATAGCAGATAAAGTTTTCCGTGCCCTGTAAATGTATTACTCCTAATGTAAAAAGGTAGGGTTGGGCCTTTAAAACAATCTGAGCAGGTAAGGAGCTTCATACTTTTGGGGGTTCGTTTTCCAAACCTTTTTACTTAGAAAGTAAAAAAACAAGAACTTTGAATGATTTGGAGATAAGCCAATAAAGGTAACATCATTGTAAGTCATATACTCAGAGAAACACATCATTACCCGGAGGATTCTTCTAGCTTCTACATTCAGAACCTATTCAGATTTCAAAGTTGTTCCTTTATAGAGTACCGTATTTTTTGGAGTATAGGACGCACCTTTTTACTCCCAAAAAGGGGGTCAAAAAGTGGGTGCGTCTTATACACCGAATGCAGCCCCCCCCCAGCCCCCACCCTTCGGAGGTTTTCCCCACCGCCCACCGCTGCCGCCGCCACCGCCGCTTGCCCCCCCGCTGCTTGCCCCCGCCGTCCCCGCTGTTGCTTGCCGCCGCCACCACCGCTGCTTGCCCCCGCCACCCATTCCTGAGAAGCATTACATCTAGCACCCCAGTCCTTTCGAGATGCCACCGCTCCGCTTCGATCCCCACCGCTGCCCGCTTGCGAGCGAGCGAGCGGGCGTGCGAGCAGGCGAGGCGCGGCGACAGGCAGGTGTCTTGGAAGCGCCGAGGGCAGCACGCGCGTCCGGGATGCCCCTCTCTGCTTTCTGCTTAGGCGGCGGCAGCGGGCGCAGCGAGTCCCGTCCTCACGCGCGTCCCCGGCGCTTGCTGTGGCGACGCTGTTTTCTCCGAGACCTTTGTCTACTGCTCCTTCTCCGAGACAAAGGTCTCGGAGAAAACAGCGTCGCCACAGCAAGCGCCGGGGACGTGCGTGGGGACGGGACTCGCTGCGCCCGCTGCAGCCGCCTAACCGGAAAGCAGAGAGGGGCATCCCGGACGCGCGTGCTGCCCTCGGCGCTTCCAAAACACCTGCCTGCCGCCGCGCCTCGCCTGCTTCCTCAGCTGCTCTTCTGTAGCGAGCGCTCTTTGGCCGGGAAAACCAGGAGCCACCGCTTTCGCCGCAGATCTGCTCAGCTCAAGTCGGCCCTTGAACTTCAGGAGGGAACTGGCTGCGAGACCGGGAGGACTTGTGGACTTCAACTCTAGCTAGCATGACTGGAGGAGGAATTCTGGGAGTTGAAGTCCACAAGTCTTAAACTTGCCAAGTTTGAAGACCCTTGCCACCTCTAACCCAGGGCTCTTCAAACTTGGCAACTTTAAGACTTGTGGACTTTAACTCCCATTCCTGAGCTAGGATGACTGGAGGAGGAATTCTGGGAGTTGAAGTCCACAAGTCTTAAACTTGCCAAGGGGGTGCAAGGGTCTTCAAACTTGTGGACTTCAACTGCCAGAATTCCTCCTCCAGTCATGCTAGCTCAGGAATTGGAGTTGAAGTCCACAAGTCTTAAAGCTGTCAAGTTTGAAGACCCCTGGGTTAGGGGTTAGGGGTGCAAGGGTCTTCAAACTTGGCAAGACTTTTTACAACCATGTACACTTTTTACAAACTTCAAACTTGACAGCTTTAAGACTTGTGGACTTCAACTCCCATTCCTGAGCTAGCATGACTGGAGGAGGAATTCTGGCAGTTGAAGTCCACAAAGCTGTCAAGTTTGAAGTTTGTAAAAAGTGTACATGGTTGTAAAAAGTATACATAGTTGTAGAAAGTATTCTGCTATACTGTTATTTTATTAAATAATATATTACTACACCATTTGGTTCAGAATACTTTTTTCCTTGTTTTCCTCCTCTAAAATCTAGGTGCGTCCTATACTCCGGTGCCTCCTATACTCCGAAAAATACGGTAAATCACAATGATTCAAATCTACTATAAGTGAGATATCTGTGACCACGGGCAAGTATCTTTCTTCAGAAATAGGTGCATTGGTACAACATGTTCCTAATTACTCTACTGCCATCTCCTTGCCATCCAATACAAGCCTCGGTCTTCAAGAGAGTAAACATATTAATGAATGCACAAGCTGAATGGGCTGTTCTTCTCTCTCATCTAGATTAAATCTCTGTGAACTCACAAAATGATTTCCTATGCGGGATGTGTATGTGTGCATCAGCATCACATTTTTAAATCCTACTTTTCTTCTAAGAGTTCAAGCCAGAATATATGGGGATCACTCTTCATTTTTTATCAGCCCCAAAAACAACCTTTGTGTTGATGAGATAGAGTGAGTGACTCACCCCAAATCATCTACAGAGCTGCATAGTTGAAGGTGGGTGTTAACCCAGGTCTGTTCAGTCCAGATCTCATACTTTAACTGCTGCACCATGCCGACTATCACAGTTTATTTTGGTTTCATAAAGTATTTCTGTGCCAAAGTTCAGCTATGGAACGTGTTTCCAAGACTGATTTTTAAAAAGAAAAATTTATTTTTCTCCCCTGTGTCATGTGCACTGTTGTTTCCTTACTCTATATGCATGATTTTGTACATGCCTCCCTAAAACTATATTTCGCTACTGAAATTCACTCTGAATCATGAATGGAAATGGGTTGAAAGACTTTTTAAACAATATTTCAGTAGAGTTGGCAGGACTTTAACCTTCCAGTGATGAATGTCACTAATGTAAGCCAACTAGGTATAACCAACTAACTAGTATTTTATAAACTTCCAGGGAGGTTAGATCAGGGTGGGTTTTAACTTACCTCGCCGTCAGTTCACTTCCTCCCCTCGCGTGCATGCGCAGTGCCAAAAACCAAGCTTCTGCGCATGCGCAGAAGCAAAAAACAGCGTCTGCCCATGCACAGAAGCCAAAACCAAGATGGCGACGCCTACCATGCCGCCATTGGAGCCAGTTCAGGAGCGTGGCCAACTGGTGATCTCTCCTGATTTGGCGAGCGGGGGAAAATTCCCGCTACCGGTTCTAAAGAACTGGCCTGAACCGGGAGCAACCCACCTCTGGGTTAGATCATATATAAGTTAATGACATGAATTGTCCCAGAAAGGGTATTTCAGCAGCAAAAGACAATGAAAATTAACAGAATAATATATTTTGTTACTTATGAATATGTGATGGAGAAAATAGATCTTACAAACAAAAGGGAGGCTGGATGCTTTTTCCTCCCTGTCTTTTTGATGTGACTAAGGTCAAACCAAGTTTCTCCTTTTGTCTATCCTGCCAGATCCACACTGACTCTTCCTGAACCCAGATAAATCCGCCCCTCCCCCTCACTACAATTCCATGTGAACCAAAAAATAGAAACCTCACTGGTCCACTCACATTATAGCATATCTAGAGCAGCTTAATAATTTGCATGATGATGATGAGGAGGAGGAGGAAGAGAACTACTACTACTACTACTACTACTACTACTACTACTACTACTACTACTACTACTACTTGAGAAGATAATGCCTGCAAATAGCAATAGAATGACTGTGGCAAGAGCTGCAATAGCAATAAAAAAATTGTGGCAAAAGAAAACAGAGGTAGTACCAATGGTAATAGGTGCTTTGGGTATAAACCAAAAACAACTGGAATATCACTTGAACACCATTGGCAAATTGACAAATTCACCATCAGTCAATTGCAAAGACCAGCTTTATGTGGAACTGCTTACATTCTACAATAATACCTTTTATATTAGTAAACAACACCTGTCTATCCCAGATCCTTGGGAAGAACTCAATAGGTGGACAAACATGCCAATTACAATGTAAACATCTAACTGACTGTGTGACCTGTACTTGAGCTAACACCAGGTACAGGGATAAGGACCTGCCTTGCTTCTAAAAACAAGCCAACAAATCAGATCTTTAGGATTTCCTTCCTTCTAACCCCTAACTTCTATAAAATGTTTTGCTTTTTTATTTTGGGAGGAATCCTCTTTTTTGTAATGTGGGGACCCAATGATTCTTTCAACAACCATGGTTCTTTTTCCTCAGTGTTGTGCTCTGTATTTCGCTCTTTTCCATGATAAATATTTAGAAAACCTATTCTCTTTCTTGATGACTTTTTAATAATGATTTTGAAAATAAAATGTAATGTGCGTTTTTGAGTCAAAAAGTAATGCCATTTTCTTTATTTCAGGTGAAGTTTTTGATAAAAAATATCTAAAAATTTTCTCAGTTATAAATGCTTATATCATTTACGTTTTGAAATATTTTGTTTCTTACTTTTCAGGTTTTTAGACTCGCAAGGAAAATTCAAAATGGCTGCCCCCTTAGAGTTGCGTCAAAAACAAAGAGCAGTGATTGAATTCCTTGTTGCTGAGGGGGAAAGCCCTGTGAACATTCACAGACGATTACAAAATGTGTTTGAGGGCAATACTTTAGATCAGTGTTTCCCAACCTTGGCAAGTTGAAGATGTCTGAACTTCAACTCCCAGAATTCCCCAGCCAGCATTCGCTGGCTGGGGAATTCTGAGAGTTGAAGTCCAGACATCTTCAGCTTGCCAAGGTTAGGAAACACTGCTTTAGATTATAGCAATGTATGCAGGTGGGTCTGTTGTCTGAATGATGAAAAAAACAAAAGCAGATGCTCTGATCAGAGAAGACAGGTGTATAACTCTTGATGAGTTGGCAGAAAACCTTGGAGTGAACCATGGAAGTGCTTACAACATTGTCGAATCACTTGGCTTTTCAAAAGTGTGTGCCCGTTGGGTGACAGCTGACTACCGAACACAAGACTGACAGGGTCAAAGCCTGCACTGAACTTCTCGAACAAAGTCAAAGAGACAACACCTTCTTTTGAAGGCTCATAACAGGTGATGAAACATGGGTTCAACCGAAAAAGTTCAAGATGCAAAAGTCAGCTGGAAAAATCATGGTGACTGTCTTTTGGGATGCTCAAGGTGTCATTCTGGTTGCTTTCTTGCCAAGAGGAGAAACAATAAACTCTGAGGCCTACATTGAGACCCTGATGAGGCTCAGAGCAAGAATCCGACGAGTGAGACCCAACTTGCCAATCGACAAAGTCCTGCTTCTGCACGACAATGCTCAACCACACACAAGCATCAGGACAAGGGAGAAATTTGCCTCATTCGGGTGGACAACTTTACCGCATCCTCCATACTCACCAGATTTAGTGCCTTCAGACTATCATCTCTTCGGCCCCATAAAAGAGGGTTTGAGAGGCAAACATTATTCCAGTGAAGAGGAAGTGAAAACTACAGTGAAGAAGTGGCTCAAAGAACAGTCAACAAACTTTTACGAGTCAGGGATACATGCTCTCATTCGAAGGTGGAACATTGCTATTGAGAGAAACGGTGACGATCTTGAGAAGTAGGGATGTGATCCACAGAGGTCCAGCTTCATTTTGATGTATGCTACATGTTCCTGTGTTGGTAATTATACCTGTCCTAAAGAAAATGGCATTATTTTTTGACTATAACAAGAGGTAATGCTAATGCTAATTAAAAACACTGAATATCAAAAGTTGCAAATCTAGTTAGCAACCCTACCTTTGTTTTCAGAGAGATTAAAAGATTTCCACTCCTCTCCTCGGTGAAAGCAACAATACCATATAGAAAATAAGAGGACCCTTCTCTGAATAATTGCTAGGGAAAATTCAGAGCAGTACATATTTGAATGGATAACATGAACATTAAAATAGCTAAATTTAATAGGACACAATCAGATACTTTCACATTAAAGTGTATTATCATAGAATTATATGAACTTTTGTTGTTGATGCTGCAATACTATTCAAATAATATTACCACTGCCTTCTAACGTTACTTTTATTTGATTCACAAAGAATTCCTTATTGAGTCTCCACATTTCGTTTAGATCTCGCCCAAGCTGCGTCACTGTTGAGGCTTAATAGCTGTGCTGTTTGAATATTTTTTGTTGCCGTTGTTTGAAGAAGGACCATCATAATTCACACTCTTTGAATTTATGTGATAAAAATGCATTTATTTATTATTTGCTGCTTATCTTTTTAGCTTTTTCATTAGCAGAGTTTCAGAAATATTTAATTAAATTTAATATAGAGCTTGGAGTTGCATGAAGTTTCCTTTCCCCCATATTTACATAAGAGATAAGCAGGCTGCACAGTAAATATTGAGGGTCAACAATGCCATTTATTTCCACTTCATGTCATTTTTATGTATATTCATTCATTCATTTTGACTAAAGTCTGCCTTAACCTAGAAAAGTAAAATAAACATGTCATATATATAAAGAGCTGATTGGGAACAGAGCCTATGGCCTAGTGGTTAAGTTGCTGCCCTGCAAGGCAGCCGGCCCGGGTTCAAATCCCAGTAAGGGGTATGGCTATCTGACGAGAGCAAAATAAGCTCGAAATAGATCTATAATAGTCTCCCTTTATTTTCATTTATCAGCAAAAAATCCTACACACACACACACACACACACACACACACACACACACACACACACACACACACACATATATATATATATATATATATATATATATATATATATATATATATATATATATGTGTGTGTGTGTGTGTGTGTGTGTGTGTGTGTGTGTGTGTGTGTGTGTGTGTGTGTGTATGTATATGTATATATGTATATATGTATATATGTATATATATTTACATATTTCATTTTTTCCTCACAAACATATACAGTTACATTTTTTCATTTTTTCCCCTCACAAACCATGAATATAAATATATATTTTAAATACATATTCTCTCTTGAAATATATATATATATTAAAAGCATTATTTGAACTGTCCATTGTTGAGCTGTGAATATCTGGGAAATGCAAAAAGTAGACAAATAAGTTAAGATCTATACATTAATTCCTGGAGTACCATATCAGGTTAATTCATATAATAATTATGAAAGCAATTCTTATATGGTTGGGAATACAAGTATATGTTTTCTATGTTAGACCCAGATATCCCATCTTCTCTACATTGGTTTCTTTTATGGGGATACATTCCTTTTCAACCTAAAGATTTTAACACCTTACTTATACTGATGAATATATTGATTTTATCTTGAACAGTGAACCATGGGAAATTTGATACAGAAAAATACAGGTAGTCCTCAATTTACAGCTGTTCTTTTAGTAATCATTCACAATTACGGTGGCATTGAACAAAGGAAGTTATGATCCCTGCCTGAAGTTGTGGTCAATGCAGTGACCCCTCCCCCCCCAGTTACATGATGAAAATTCAGGCTCTTGGCCTGAACTGGCAACCCACATGCCCAATTCTCCCCCACCCATTCAGCCACCCACCTGATCCACCAGCATGCACAAAGCTGCTGCAGATCTGGAGGCCTCGGCCAGCTCCCTGCCTACTTCCCCATTCCTACTTCAGCCATCCACCCTGCCCCACCACAGCTGGAAGGCCCAGTTTTTCTTCCCACCACTCCTTGGGTCCACTTACCTTTCTCTTTTTGTGCAGCTCTGACAGATGCACAAGTAGATGCAAGGTGGAGCCAGACAACTGGTGAACACAATGTTTCTGAAGGGTATAGAACAGCTGGAAAAAGCCATTCTTGCCTTCAGAAACATCAAGTTTGCTAGCTTTTGAGCCAGAATAGAGGCACTTTCTACCCTTCAGAATAATTCTTAGGAGAGCACCAAACTTTCCAGCCTTCCTACCAGAGGTGGGTTCCTCCCGGTTCGCACCGGTTCTATAGAACCGGTAGTAAACCGGTGGTTATGTCACGGAGCTGGTTCTGTTGGTGCCAGTCCGTGGACGCCACCATCTTTTTTTTGCTATTTTTTTGCTATTTTTTGCTATTTTTTTGCTATTTTTTTGCTATTTTTTGCTATTTTTTGCTATTTTTTTGCTATTTTTTTGCTATTTTTTGCTTCTGCGCATGCACAGAAGCCGGGTTTTCAGCACTGCACATGCGCACATGGCCACGTGGTGCGCAATGCATGTGCAGCCACATGGCACGGGAGGAAGCAAACTGGCAGCGAGGTAAGTTAAAACCCACCCCTGCTTCCTACCCTTCATAAACATTGTGCTTGTTAGCTTTCTCGCCAGAAAACTAATGAATCCAATATTTCTGAAGGGTAGAAAACTTGGCACAAAGAGGGGAGGTGAACTCCAGCAGTGGCTGGAGGAAAGAAGTTCAGATCCTGAAGATCTAAGTTTCTTTTCTCTGGCGGAACACAGCAGTTCCTTTCCACACATGGAGGGGAGGTGTCTGCTCTCCTTTGGCAGGCAGCTCTTTCACTCCTTCTGCTTAATCACCTGCTTGATCACTTAATGACCACAACCGGGACAGCTGGGATTAACAGCTGCACTGATTCATGACCAAAATTCCAGGCCCAATTGCGGTTGTAGGTTGAGGATCACCTGTATTGATTTTAGAACTATCAAATAAAGAAGACCCAGGAATGCACATGTTTGTGAAAATCAGCCGTGTTCAAAAACTGCAATATAATGTTTACCTTTTGTAAGACAACAAAATGGAGTGGAGTATATTTGGGACTTGTATCATAATGGGAAAAAAAATAGGCGCAAGGTATTTTTTATGGAAAAATTATTTGCCCTAACTGTGATAACTAGGAAAAATGTAATGCATGCAGATATTTATGCATCAGGAAAATACATAATAATCATAATGCAGCATTATTATATTTGCCAAATTTGTATCCAGCAAGGGTTGTAGCCAGTAGTGGGTTCTGAATTAGTTTGCTACCAGTTTGCATGCACGCTCGCGCGTGTGTGCGATGCTTCTGTGCATGTGCAGAAGCGTCCCGAGTGGGTGGGCGGAGCATCCCAGGCAGGTGGGTGGAGCCTCCAGCCACCGCTGCTACCCATTCTAAGAACCGGTCCAAACCGGGAGCAACCCACCGCTGGTTGTAGCTATATGAGAATTTGGTAACAATGAAGTTGAGAGACGAGGTTCATTTATGAACTACTGATATATTTGTCAGAGAAAAAAGAAAGGTAAATCTCAGGAAATGTAATCTGTTCAAACAGATCATGGCTTTAATTATTATTTTTTAAGCATTCATCCAAAATCACATATTTCCCCCCCTGGAGTATTTCTAGCTTTCAAACTTTGATACACATCACTGCAATATAACTAAGGTTCGGAATAAAATCAAAATGCAGGCACAAGCAATCAGAAATATCTTTCCCACCCTGACCGAAAGGCAGAGGTTGTTTGAATTAGATCTTAATAGAAAATGTCCTTTATGGAACTCTCTGTTGAGAAGATGAATAGTATGTGAACTGAAAATTTCTAAGCCAAGTGCATTTGGCTTAGATGGAAATTGGCTGAGAAGTAGAGTGCAAAGAAAAGTGAAATAACTTTCTCTCCCCCCCCCACATATCTCCATCACCATTGCAGTTTCATAGTTTTAGCAGAAAAGAAGTTCTTTCAAGGTCTTCTGTCTCTCCTTCCTGATGCAATATTATCAGATAATTGAGATTAGAGAGATGGTGATCACCCACTATTGGGAAAATTTTACTACTGTTTATCCTCAGTAAGCCTCCTATGGGAGAAGGAATGACAGACCGTTGGGACGGAGTCAAAAGAGGAATCAGCCTAGAATCTCTACATAGCCAACAAATGGAGTTCAACCTCCCCATGAATTCTGTTGACCCTTATCTAATGCCAAGATAGTGGTAACCATTAGTTGAGTAGATTCTTGTGCATAGGCATGATAATAAATCAGTTCAATTGGAACTTCATATGTGGTCCTGACCTTTCGCACCTGACACCTCTTCCCTTTCATCTATTTCTCTCTCTTAGGACATGCTTAATACACACTATTTGTCTTCTAGCACACAAGGAAAGAAAATTGGATAGGAGCACTTTCATTGTTTATGTGTGACAGGAAATGGCAATAGCTTCACCTTAATGAGAATTTCAATCAGAATTGTCAAGATTATGTTATAATAGCTCATGTCAATAAACATAGTTCCAGTCACTTGTGGACTTGATTCCTCGGTTTGGCCTATCTTGAAGGGATGAGATCAGTCATGAAGAGTCACCTTGTGGTAAGATGGGTAGCAAACAAATTTAATAAATAAATAAAACTCTGATTACATTTTCACTTCCCTATACCCCAGTAATTAGAACTGAGTCAGTGTGAGTTTCTTCCTAAAGTTTTCTTTGGCTTAAAGCATACATGTTGTTGTAACTTTGAAATTTCTCCTAGCTCATCTTTGTGATTCTCTTCAGTTATTGAGAAAGATATGTGACAATAAAAATGTATTGCTCGTTGATCTGAAGAAAATGTATGATACAGTGGAAGGTTTGAATTATGGAAAGTTTTGTGCAATTATGGAGGTAAAGGTTGGTTGTTGAATGACATGGGAGTGCTATATTATCTATTATTTTATATTTTAAACTTTTACAGCCACTTCAGAGGTGGGTTCCTTCCAGTTCGGACCGGTTCGCCCGAACTGGTAGCGACCCGCTGGTGACGTCACTGACCCGGTTTGGTCGGTGCCGGTCCATGGGCACCGCCATTGTGTGTGGGGGGATTTTTTGTGATTTTTTTTTTTGAATTTTTTTCCATGTTGTTGTCTTCTGTGAATGCAGATCTGGTTCTCTGTGTGCTTGGAAGTGGGCCCACCCTCCCGCCCCCGGGTTTATACAGACCTTTATTGCTTCTTCCGAAGCACAGCTGATCAGCTCTGCAGCTGTTTTTCATGCTAATTTCCTTGTTAGCAACGCAGAAGGGCTTGAATTCAACTACTGAGCATGCGCTGCAGCTAATTTGCACGAGTGGACGCGCACATGTGCAAAACGTGCACTTCTGTCGTGATGCGAACCGGTGGGGAAGGTACGTGAACCCACCCCTGAGCCACTTGTACAAAATTCTAGTCAGCTAGCAAAAATCAACAGTAAGTAGGAATAGCAATAGCACTTAGACTTATATATCACTAAGAGGTTTACAGAGTTGACCTATTGCCCCCAACAATCTGGGTCCTCATTTACCAATCTCAGAAGGATGGAAGGCTGAGTCAACCTTGAGCCAGTGACAATCGAACTGCCAAACTGCTGGCAGCCTGCAGTCAGCAGAATTAGCCTGCAATACTGCATTCTTACCACTGTGCCACCACGGTTCAGTTAAAGAAAATGTCAGTGGTCATATCTGGGGAGAGGTTGAAGTGGGGAACCAAACTACTGGATAACATTCAGCCTCACTTTTGGGTATTCCCAGCATTCAAGCTCAGTTCCTATTGAAGGACCCACATTTTCAGGATTTTCTTGAAGGCAGGCTGTGTGGATCTCCAGGGCAGGTGCAGCAACAATGATGGAACTAAAACATGTGAGAGTGAATGGAATGATTCAAGAACTGAAAAGGAAGTACACCCATTCATCATTTAGTGACCATTCATAATACTGTGGGAATAAACAATAACAAAAAGTTCATTTTCTAACCAATGAGAGCATTTATGACTAAATTTTGTGTATCTGACAACAATACATGACAGGATGAGAGTAAGATTGGGGTTGCTGCACAAAAGAATTTTATCTGACTGAGATGGCAGCAACTAGCAATCTTTGAAGCATCTTCTTTGTCTCTCAAGTCATTTGTTCAGTGAGTGGCCATTTCAGTTAATGACCTGGTTGCTGGAATGGAATTCAGTTGCTAAACAAGGAGTGGGTGTAAGAAAAGAATGAGTGATGGAAGTTTACTGAGGTGATTTGGTGGTGCAGCAAAAACAAATATATGAAGGAAGAATGGAAGTATCACGAGAAAGGAGGACACTGAGAGAATTATAGTTGGACTAAAGCTGATGAAACCTTTAAAAGTAGAGAAGTAAGAGGTTCTGTACAAAATGCAATATATAAAGGGATTTATAGACATTGTGGAAATAACAGTTTGCAGTGATGGAAAGACATGGAGAAGCATAGTAAATAGTGTTTAGGTAAGCTAGCTTTGGCTATGTTTATTATTTCTTATTTTGTAACTCATGACTCTCATTTATTTTTATGTATTTATTTTTCCAGTTTATTATTTTTGCTTTTCCTATGCCCTTTGCATTGCACTGTTTATTCTGAAAGGGAATAATGTGGATTTGTATGTAGCAGGGGTGGGTTCCTCCCGGTATTGGACCAGATTGCCCGAACCGGTAGTGACCCGCTGGTGACGTCACTGTTGGTGCTGTTCCGTGCACACCGCCATCCTTTTTTCGGATTTTGTGCGCATTTTCCCCTTTCACGGCTTGAAAAAGGGCCTGCCTGCCCGTCGGCGGGTAAATTCTGACCTTTATTTCTTTGCCCGAAGCACAGCTGATGAGCTCCTCAGCTGTGTTTCGGGCTAATTCCTGCTTCTGAGCATGTGCAGAAGCCAAATTGCACGAGGGGATGCGCGATGTGAACCAGTGGCGAAGATAAGTGGAACCCACTCCTGGTATGTAGATATTGATAACTAACAGTACAGTACATTCAGAAAGTATTCCGACACCCTTCACTTTTGTCAATTTCGTTTTGTAATTTACCACAGGTTGACTCCAATCAAGGTGTAGAAACATGTCAGCAACGATCAAAAGAAATAGGAGGCACCAGAACTAAATTTCAAATGTTGTTGCAAAGGGTCTGAATACTTATGCCAATGTGATATTTCAGGATTTTTAAAAAAAAAAATTCTAAAATTCTATTTTTTGTTTTGTCATTATGGGGTAGTAAGTGTAGATTAATGAGAAAAAAACTTATTTCAACAACTGTAAAATCAGACTGCAGCATAGCAAAATTGACAAAAGTGAAAGTGGTCTGAATACTTTTTGAATGCATTGTGAATAACTAATATGCATAATTTGCCTTTCACTCACCTTACAAACCTGAACTAAATTTGAAAATCAGCAAGATTACTATAAACTGTTTTCAGATAACCAGGTATATATAATATTTGATCACCCAAGCACCGCTGATATTTGCAGCAACCCCAAAAAACAAGTCTTTCTGACATTACTTAACCCTTAACCATAGACTTACTATTTCGGCTACTTCCGCTATTACAAACATGAGGTCATAATGATCGCTCTAGCTGCTGGCTGTAGTCCAGTTAATTGCACTACAATATTGTGACTAGTGGTTCTGGATCTATTGCTTCCAAAAGATCATTTGAATTTGTTCTTGCCATATAAATTATTGCACGACGTAGATTGTACCTGATCATCAATTTCATCATCGCTGATGTCAGAATCGGCGGAGGGTTCCTCATCGTCCATTACAAAATTTTCATTGCAATCTGATTCCACTTCATTCAGATCACTCTCTGCTTCTTCATACCATGTTAGAACAGTTTCTTTGAAGTTTGGATCACCAAATCGCACTCTTTTTGGCAGAAAACGTGGCTCCGACATTATAAAAAGAATACACGTTAACAAAGATCTGCGGTCAAAATGACCGCAACTCAAATTCAAATGCCACTACAGAAAACACCTAATAACTCATGCAAGCGCGATGCTGCATACACTCCTATTGGCGGGAAAACAAAAGCTGTTCCCAACCGGAACAGTCCATTTCTAAAAATAGGGGTGTTCTGAATATTTTGGAAAACTGTTGCGGTCACTATGACCACGGGTCTGTGGTTATGTGTTAAGTTGTGTGTTTACTGAAGTGATGATTAGCCTCAAAGAACATCTTACGTCTGACCTACATATCTGTTTGCTCAATGTTGCAAACAGATATGCAACATGTAAGTATGTGATTAGAGGGAATAATATCAAATCTGAAATACGAAAAGATCAGATCATCCCGTTCTAATTTACATAGAAGTACTTTTTTAAGGCACTTGAAGAATTAATTTAGCAGGTGTTCACAATCACAATGCCTTTTTTGCACAATCTTAACAAATCGTGGGATTCCAGTATTTCTGCCACTGATAGCTTTGCAATAAATAACATGAAAAATGAAACTATAATCTGAAATCCAAAACAGAGGGGGGAAAGTTGTGATTTATAGCATCTTTTCTGCTGCCATTTCCTATCTCCAGAGCAAGTGCTGATTAGGGATTATCAGGGGACTAATCTCACTATTGCCTCTAACCTATCTAATATTTCTCTCCTTCTAGTTTAAACTTTATTTGCAAATGAAGAATAACGCTGCAGGAAGGATTTCCTCTGAGGCTCCAGTCCTTTATGGAAACTATGTTATACCACAAACAGATTATCTAAAAGTGGTCAAACAACGAACAGCCTTCTAGAAATCATTAAAAGTTTATATGCAAATCTATATGTTTTAGCAACTTTAAAATGTATGTACAAACCAAAAATAATTTCCTCACTATGGCTTATAGAAATCATAATGAAATTCAATTAACAGTTAACATTGTGCTTAGAGTTTTCTGAACAGCAAATAATATGATTTTACTTATCTTTAATTCCCATAAGATTCAGCTATTCTGCTTCATAACCAAAAAGATGGGGCCTTTTATACTTGTCTTTATTTAAAACTGTTTAGGCAAATGATGAATATTGTTTTATTCTGGGAGGAACATCCAAATATTCTGATAGATTGTAAAAAGAAAGTGAAAAATGAGGCAATGATTAGTTTTTCTTCCCATTAGTTTAAAAGAAGACATGGCTTCCCCAGAACAACCCCCCCAAAAGATATTTTAATAATCATTCATATATCATAATTGTTTAGTTGAGAGGACTGATAGCTGGCATGCAAAATATATACGATTACATAATAGTTTATAAAAAAGAGGTAGTAAAAGTCATACATGAAGCTTGCAAAATCAGAAGTCTAAATAAAGACAAGTTAGTGTGCTTCATATGTTTTAAATAATAATTCTTATGGGTTGTTTGCCATTATGCTATCTCAGCTTGGAAGTGATCAAACTCAGTACACCTGGAAGGCATTAATTTGTGTATTCCTCTTCAGGGCTGGCTTTAGGCTAAGGCTCTGGCCTAGGGCACCAAAGCTGAAGGATGCTGCCTTCAATGCAATGCTGCCATCCTTCCAAATCCTTCTAAAACTGCAAATCTTCACATTAGCAGAAGCTGGTACCACATACTCTTGAGCATGCAATGTTCCTTGCCTAGAAGTAAGAATGTTAAATAGTAAGGAATTCGTTCCAGGTAAAATGCAGATGCACATTTTACCTTGGCATTTATCAGATAAATTGAAATACATATCTGTAACTGTAAGTGCTGATTTAAGCTGATTAATCTTATTCAAAGTGAACAATTGGTGAGGAATAGCTGCTTTAGCTATTTAGCATCATGTTATTAAGATAGTGATTAACAGTCCATCTATTGTTGTGCTTGTATGGTGTGTTCCTGTTTTGTAGATACTGTAATTAGACCTACATATTACATTATCAATGTATAGGTGCAACCTATGAAAGGATTCATGCATTTTTCAAACTAATTACTCTGAATAATAACTCTGCAGAAAATGTTGCTTTTGTGAGGATACTTTTGAATGGATTACCAACAGTCACATGTTGCTTCATTCTTTTGTTCACAATAGTGGGGATGCCAAAGTCTTTTAGAAGGTAAGCTGAATCTGTTTGCTGAATGGGCACATCAGTGTTAATCCATTCATTTTATTCTGACAACTTGCAGCTTTCTCTAAATATGGCTTAGAATTCACACAAAAGTCCTCTCTAGAAGGCTAGAGTAATTCTACTCTTTAAAGCAGTGGTTCTCAACCTTCCTAATGCCGCGACCCTTTAATACAGCTCCACATGTTGTGGTGACCCCCAACCATAAAATTATTAGGAAACTCAGCGGTGTGTCCTAACTTACCTCGGTTTGCTTCCTCCTGTGCTGCCTGACCGCGCTTCGTGGGGGTGCATGTGATTTGCGCGCGCACGCATGCGCAGTGCCGATTTTTTTTAAATTGCAAACCAAAAAAAAGCTGAAAACAAGATGGCGACTCATGTGCAGTGCCAGAAAATCGGCTTCTGCGCATGCTCAGAAGTTCCCATGGTACAGATATATATATTTTTTGCAGTAGTCTATTTGCATGTGGGTGGACCCGCCTGGAGACGGATAGAGGAGCGATGTCTCGGTTCCTAAGACCATCGGAAATATGTGTTTTCCGATGGTCTTAGCGACCCCTGTGAAAGGGTCGTTCGACTCCCAAAGGGGTCGCAACCCACAGGTTGAGAACCACTGCTTTAAAGCATTTTTAGATATTTAGATTATTAGAAGTGGAAGCAAACAGCCTGTTCTGGGACTTCTTACACTAATGTCAGCTAATGCACACATGCAGATCCTCTGACTTTAATATTTGTTGCATTTGCCTTATGATTTCAAGTCATCATCACTGGCTAATATAAGAAGAGGCATAGTGTATTGCAGCACAACCTTGACAGGGAGATGAGAGAGGTTGATTTGGAACCAGGGATCAGGAAGAGCCAAGTTCCTAGAAATAGGAACTTCATCTCTGCAAATGAAAAGAGAGTCTTTTGTGCAATCCCAGATATGCTACATTGAGCCAGAAATAGATTGGCTCAGCTGCCAAACACAGATGGCAGCGTGAGATCATACAGGGGCTATGTGGCATGCAACCCCTTGTGTAGAAGTGCCATTAGTCTTGGAAGTGAAAATAATACCAGTTTGTTGATGATGCAGACCTAGTGAAATTTTAGAATTAAAGGGGGTTGAATCATTTCAGACTGTCTCCATTGCTATGAAAGAAATGAGCATTGTAGTGTTCAGCTAGGCTATCACAAGTGGATTCTCTTCTCTCCCTAAATTTCTGGTTGTAAATGATAGCTGGTGACTGGGAAGAACAAGATATGTTCTTTTCTGATAGCTAAAGCTGATCTCTGACTTCCCAGGAGAGTGAGAAGGGGTTTTCCTATGGATTAGTGGGAATTGCTACATTTCTTCTCACTATTCCAGAAAGATCTCCATTCATGTTTGAGCCTTGCATAGGAGGTTTGTGTGTTAAAGGGAGAGGGATGATGTTCTTCTTTGATCCAACACCATCCCCCATTGCCTAGTCCAGGGGTGTCAAACTCACGTCATCACGTCATCGTCACGTGACGTATCGGAACTTCCCCCCCTTTGCTAAACCGGGCATGGGCGTGGCCAGCGTGTGATGCATCCGGCCCGGGAGTTTGACAGCCCTGGCCTAGACCAAGGTTTCTCAATTTTCTCAATTTTAAGATGTGTGGACTTCAACTCCCAGAATTCCCCAGTCAGCTATGAATTCTGGGAATTGAAGTCTACACATCTTAAAATTGCCAAGATTGAGAAACACTGGCCTAGATTTGTACTGTGAGGGAATTGGAATTAACCATTTATCAAGAAATAATTTTGTCTGACTGCTATATGCAGGTTTAGGAAAATGTGAGAGTTGTTAAATCTTTCCCCAGTTTAAGTCTGTGATTACTGGTCAAACTTGACTTCCACTCTTTTAGGCTTGAAAGCTAAATGGATTTCTTTCTTTAGTACAGCAGGACTTGTCCCTTCTCTTCATATCTTCAATTTTTACAGAATGGCCCTCTTTCAAGTTACATTAAGAGGAATTAATTAGTGAAATGCAAGTATTAGCTAACAGATACAACTGGTTCATAAAAATAATAAAATAAAAATCCCTCATGCTGCATTTTTATTGTTAAAATATGCCCCAGATATCCCTTGTTGAAAATTCTCTGTGAAGATGCAGCTTTTCAGATTAAAGCATCTTCCAGTAAAATCTCTTTTCATTAGTAATATTGAAGTGTCTTTCCATTATATTTGCAGAGTATAGAAGGGGGAGAAGAGGAAACCGAGTAGCTCAATCCAATTCTGCTCAGGCCACAGAGGTGTTGTTGCTTGCAATTCTAACACATACGGCTGTAAAATTCCGTTCAGCTTTTGTTGAGGGAAAAAGCAGAGGAAATATCAGTGTGATTGTGCTGTTTCATCTTAGCAATCATGTTTCCTCTTTTGTATACCCTGTGGGCTCATAGAGTGTTTGTGTAGGCACAAAGACAAGTGCAGGTGGGCACCAACTCAGGTAATACATGCTGGAAGGAGGCAAAGATTTTCCATTAGGGAGCATGTCACTTTCCACCAAACAGCAGCAATTTGATGAAAACTGCTCTCCAAAGAGAAATCCTTTTCAAGCAGGTTTGAGGCCTGGCCACATGGCATGTGGCTAGAATGTAGAAGACTGTTTGGGAAATCAAGAGGCCTGCTGGAATCGGAAAAGGGAAAGGGTGGGGGGGGAATGAGTGATTAGCACTGCTTTATTGCTGGAAATGGCTGGCAGCTGAATCAAACATTCTTCAGCTGGGCTTTCTGGCCCATGCAATGTATCTGCATGGAGATCCCTCCTGGGAACTACAGTCTCTCGTTGACCATCCCTGGGGACATGCATGCTGATCCATCTCTTCAGGATGCCCATATAGGTATGCATGTTGCAGATGAGCAAAGGGATGTGTGTGAGATTTCTGCACATGGGTATTCTTTATTGGTATCACACTGGCATCACGACTAAAGAATCCATTTTGTAAAGAAAAACTTGAAGGCTTGAAGCCTGTCACAAATGAGAAGAATGTCCCAGGATGGGTATAGAAGGGTCAGAAATTAATTGGCTATGTTTCTTCTATTGATTAAACTAAAACAGGGTTATTCTTACAGATAGGAAACTTCATCCAGCCCTAAAGTGTTCAGCTTGCTCCTAATAATCCTTCGTGTTTTGTTTGTCTCTCTTCAATGTTTTTCCATAGCAAAGCTTCATCACGTTCAAATTAATTAAGTTCACTACATACAAATACTCCACAGATTTCCATTGTTCCTTTATTCTGTTCTACCTAAGCTCAAGCAAGTTCAAGTTCAAGCCAGTGAGATGGCTGTTCCCACCCTTTTAGGCCATGGGTCAAACATAGCAATTTGAAAAAGTGTCAGAGGTGCTGCCACATAGGTGAGCTTGTGCACAAAGGTAGGTGAAGCCAGTTAAAGAAACAGTTATCTTCTCCCTGGGCAAAACAGTGAAATTATATATAAGTATCTGGATCAATGGCAGACATTGAATATGAGCTCCCAAGTACAGAAACAAATTTATTAGTTGTTTTTTTTTACTGAAGATGGGGAGATACACAACAAGCTTGGAAAAATAAGTGAAACAATACAACAGAAAAAATATAGAATATGGTATATCATCAGTGGTGGGTTCCTACCGGTGCGGTCCACTCTATAGCACTGGTAGCGACCCGCTGGTGATGTCACAGTACCAGTGCAGTCGGTTGCCGGTGCCTGGGCGGCACCATTTTTTTTAAAAAAAATATTTTTTAAAAAAATTTTCTTTTGCGCATGCCCAGAAGCCGAGCTTCCGGCACTGCACATGCACTGCCTTCCTACCCCACAGTGAGTCCAAGCAGGGGAGGATGGCTGAGGGAGCGCGTGAGATGCTGAAAGAACGGGCAGCAGGAGCTATCTCCATTCCCCTCCCTTCAGCAGTCCAAGAAGCCATGAACGTGCGGTGATGATCCCAGGCATTTTCGCACGTTCGAGGCTTCTCGAGCTGCTGAGGGGAGGGGGAATGGGTGGCAGGACCTATCTCAGTTTCCCTCCCTTTAGCAGTCCGAGAAACCACGCCCACCCGGTCACATGGCCGGCAAGCCATGCCTACCCAGTCACATGGCTGGCAAGCCACACCCACAAAATAAGCCATGCCCACAGAGTGGTAGTAAAAAAATTAGGAACCCACCCCTGTATATCATTATAACAATAGTTACAAATCTCTATATAATTATATAATGTGAACATTATGCAAATGTGCATGTGTTTATATATAGTATATATTCTAATACTTATATAACTATACTGGTTTTTTAAACCTATTGCATTTTGTATAAATATAAGTTTTGTTTTTTGTTTCATTTTTTTTCTTTTTTCTGTTATTTTAAAAGCAATGCAAAATTTAAAAAGACGAGTAACTAGTTCACTATTAAAAATACACTGTGTTTTAGGAAATGTTACTGTTTGTTATATGTTGTTGTTATCATATTTTTATGCCATTCTTCACCGAAAGGCCGGGAATTGGGCAGTATTTAATAAATAATAAAGACTTGATAATGTGGATAAAAATGCCAAATCCAGTCTGAATATATGGCTGATTGTGTGATGAACATAATATATCAACCCCCAGTGAGGCACTATATCAACATGGTAGTGGGGCTCTATATCATAAGTGTATACAGCTTAGTGTCTGATGCATTAAAGTGATATAGAAGCCTAACAATAAAGTTCAGGGGAGAGTAGAGTCACAAAATGCAAACCACTTGGGGATTTCTATTGAAATAAATGTTCTTACACTACACATGCAGCACTCAAGACCCATTTCATTCATTTTTTTATAGTCCAAATGGGCTGAAAACCGATATCAGGAATAGATTCTTAGAGAACCTAAGAAAAGCGACGGTGACACCTTTTTGTTTGTGGACTACAGTAAAATACATGGGAAAATCCCATTGCCAATAAAAATTAATCTAGGGTTAGAGTTCAGGTTACTGTTAGGGTTAGGTCTCCTTGGAATGAAGGCAGAAAACTGATTTCAGGAAACGATTATTAGAGGTTCTCTAAGGAAAGCAATGGTGATAACTTTTCATTTGGACTTGTTTGTGGACCTCATTAAATACAAGGGAAAAACAAATTGCCAATGAAAATTATACTAGGTTTAGGGTTAGGGTTACCATATTTTTTGGAGTATAAGACGCACCTTTTTCCTCCCTAAAAGTGGCTAAAAATATGGGTGCGTCTTATACTTCGAATGTAGCTTTTTTTTTCCAGCCCTAACTAGGTGCTAACAGATCTTCCCAGCTCTTACCTTGCAGGCTTTTTCATTGTTACTCTCTCCGAAGAATGTTTTTCCAGCCCTAAGTCTTTGCAGAATTTTTTTTCATTGCTCTACTTGCTCCAAAGAAGGTTTTTTCTAGCTCTAACCAGGTGCTAACTATCTTCCCAGCTCTTACTGGCTTGCAGGCTCTTTCATTGTTACTCTCTCAGAAGAAGGTTTTTTTAAGTCCTAACCAGGGGATAAAATAATGTGCTGAAGCTGCTCCGAATAAGTTTTTTTTCTAGCCCTAACCTGGTGCTAATGATCTTCCCAGCTCTTACTGGCTTGCAGGTTCTTTCATTGTTATTCTCTCAGAAGAAGGTTTTTTTAAGTCCTAACCAGGAGATAAAATAATGTGCTGAAGCTGCTCCGAATAAGTTTTTTTCTAGCCCTAACCAGGTGCTAACGATCTTCCCAGCTCTTACTGGCTTGCAGGTTCTTTCATTGTTATTCTCTCAGAAGAAAGTTTTTTTTAAGTCCTAACCAGGAGATAAAATAATGTGCTGAAGCTGCTCCGAATAAGTTTTTTTCTAGCCCTAACCAGGTGCTAACGATCTTCCCAGCTCTTACTGGCTTGCATGCTCTTTCATTGTTACTCTCTCAGAAGACGGTTTTTTAAAGTCCTAACCAGGGGATAAAATAATGTGCGGAAGCTGACCAGACTAAGGACGCTAGCCAGATGAATACCTGGTAGGCAGATAGTTTTCCCCTATTTTCCTCCCCAAAAACCAAGGTGCGTCTTATACTCCGGTGCGTCTTATACTCCGAAAAATACGGTAGGTCTCCTTGGTGTCAAGGTCAAAAACTGATTTCAGGGATCAATTCTTAGAAGTTCTCTAAAGAAAGCAATGTTGACAGCTTTTCATTCCGACTTGTTTGTGGTCCTTAGTAAAGTACATGGGAAAATTCCATTGCCAATGAAAATTACACTAGGGTTAGGGTTAGGTTTTCTTGGAGTCAAGGCTGAAAACTGATTTCAGAAATTGTTCTTAGACATTCTCTAAGAAAGCAATGGTGACCGCTTTTCATTTGGACTTGTTTGTGGACCTCAGTAAAATACATGGGGAAATCCCATTGCCAATTAAAATTACACTAATTTCAGGGTTAGGGTTAGGTTTCCTTAAAGTCAAGGTCAAAAAGTCATTTCAGGAATCGATCCTTAGAGGTTCTCGAAGGAAAGCCAGGGTGACAGCTTCTTGTTCGGACCTATTTGTAGAAATACATGGGAAAATTCCATTGCCAATGAAAATTACATTAGGTTTAGGTTTAAGGTTAAGATTAGGGTTAAGTTTAGGATTAGGTATCCTTGGAGTCAAGGCTGAAAATTTCAGAAATTGATTCTTAAAGGTTCTATAAGGAAATCAAAGGTGTCAGCTTTTCATTCATTCATTCATTCATTCATTCATTCATTCATTCATTCATTCATTCATTCATTCATTCATTCATTTTCTTTGTGGACCACTGTAAAATACCGTATTTTTTGGAGTATAAGAAGCACCTTCCCCCGCCCCAAAAGAGGGTGGAAATGTTGGTGCGTCTTATACACTGAATACAGCCATTTTTGGCCTCCCAAAGCCCCGCCCCTGCAAAAATGGGGTGCACAGAGGGTTTGGGAGGCCTGCAGAGTGCTTCTGGGGGCTAGGGGAAGGCAAAAATGACCCCATTTTGGCAAAAAAATGGGCAAAAAATGGGCTGTTTGTCACAAAAATGGGGGAGTTTTTGCCTTGCCCCAGCCCCCAGAAGCACTCTGCTGGCCTCCTAAATCCTCTGCGTGCCCCGGTTTTTGCAAAAATGGGCCCGTTTTTCATCCATTTTTGTGAAATACGGGGCACGCAGAGGGTTTTGGAGGCCCGCAGAGTGCTCCTGGGGGCTGGGGAGGACAGAAACTTTTTTTTTCTTACTTACCTCTTCAAAATCTTGGTGCGTTTAATACACCGGTGCGTCTTATAGTCCGAAAAATATGGTAGATTGAAAAATCCCATTTCCAATGAAACTTAAATTAGGATTAGGATGAGAAGAAGTATTAGGGTTAGGTCTCCTTGGAGTCCCAAGTGGAGAACTGATTTCAAGGATAGGTTATTAGTGGTTCTTTAAGGAAAGTGACAACGACCCCGTTTCATTCGGACTTGTTTGTGGACCACATAAAATCCCACTGCTAATAAATTAAACTAGACTTAGGGTTAAGGTTAGGGTTAGGTCTCCTTGGAGTCAAGGTCAAAAACTGATTTCAGGGATAGATTCTTAGAGATTTTCTAAGGAAAGCCACAGTAACAGTTTTTTCTTCTGACTTGTTTGTTGACCACAGTAAAATACATTGAAAATTCTTTTGCCAATGATGACATACAAACACAGTATGCCCTTCCCCATCCCCCTGGCCCATTGAATTAATCCCAATATATCATCTGCTAGTCCTACTACAGCTATATTCTCTCTGGTTCCTCCTTCCCCTCTCTGTTCCCTATGGATCACCTCCATCTTTCCCCAATTGCTTTACTGCCCTCTCTAATTTTATGAGAAGGTAGCCTTGGTTGGTGTATTTTCCTTTCTTTCTTCCTGGATCTGTGTCTTCAATTCAGTGCAATTGTAATCTCTGTCTTCCATCTAATATTTTCTCATGATATGTCAGCACAACTTCATTCTGCCTACTTCCTCCTGCCAACCATAAATTAGTTGCTTCCAGGCTGCCCCCCACCCCCATCTTGTCCTTAGATGGTGGCATCCTTGGGGGAGCTCGCTTAACAGAGACATACATCATTTCTTCCTCTCTAGTACAATGTTTCCCTCAATTATCTTGGATCAGAATCAAAGTGAAAACTGTGCAAACAATACAAAGATGTATTTATTAGAAACATATACATCTCCATTTATTTATTTATTTATTTATTTTGGTTTTCTTATATGCTGCCCTACTCCCGAGGGACTCAGGGCAGCGTACAGCAAAGAAAATACAAGAAACCAGCAATAAACATAATTAAAATCGAATACAAAAATTAAAAATTCCAATATTAAAAAACATCCATCAACCAAACATACCCGGGGGATAGCTCAGATGGATTCGTCTCTAACCCCCAGCCTGCAGGAAAAGCCATGTCTTAACGGCCTTTCGGAAGGCCAGCAGGGTGGGGATGGTTCGGGTCTCTGGGGGAAGTTGGTTCCAGAGCGCGGGGCCCCCCACAGAGAAGGCTCTCCCCCTAGGGCCCGCCAGCCGGCATTGCTTGGCTGACGGGACCTGGAGGAGGCCAACTCTGTGGGCCCTAACCGGTCAAAGGGAAGTATGAGGCAGAATGCAGTCCCGGAGATAGCCTGGTCCTAAGCCATGAAGGGCTTTAAAGATGATGATCAACACCTTGAATTGCACCCGAAGACCGATGGGCAACCAGTGCAGCTGGCGGAGTATAGGTGTCACGTGGGTGTACCTTGGCACACCCACCACAGCACGCGCAGCCGCATTTTGCACCAACTGAAGTCTCTGGATACTCTTCAAGGGTAGCCCCATGTAGAGCGCGTTGCAGTAGTCCAAACAGGAGGTGACAAGGGCATGAGTGACCGTGAGTAGAGCCTCCTTCTCCAAGTATGGCCGCAACTGGTGCACCAGGCGAACCTGTGCAAAGGCCCCCCTAGCCACAGCAGTAAGATGATGATCCAATTTTAGCTGTGGGTCTAGGAGGACCCCCAAGTTGCAGACCTGATCTGAGGGAGTTAATTTCGCTCCCTCAAGAACCAAGGAGGGACAGTTGTCATAGTCCTTAGGAGGCAATATCCAAAGCCACTCAGTCTTGTCGGGGTTGAGTCTGAGTCTGTTCCTCCCCATCCAGATCCTAACGTCGTCCAGGCACCGGCACATTACATCAACTGCCACACTGAATTGAGACAGGGTGGTGATGTCCATGGCATTCAGAAGCAGGAGGTTGGACTAGAAGACCTCTGAGGTCCCTTCCAGCCTTATGATTCCATGTTGTATTTTCTTAAAAAAAACTATAAAATACTATGTGGCAATTCCTTTCATCCTACCATAATCCTTCTGTATTGATTCATAAGAAAATACTATTCAGAAATGATTCCCAGCAATGTTGAAAAAGATTTCCTTCTATAGCTGGACTGTTTTATTGCTGCTTGATAAATGGGGATGGGAGATAAGTGATTAATAGTCTATTAACTGCCCCCATGTCAGTTCTCATTCAGTCTCTGTGTGAAGGGTGAAGCTCTAATTACTAATTTCCTTTCCTGTAAGTATTTCTCTTGTTCTCTGTTTCATAGAGTAAGATTGAACTACTTGGATTTTTAAAAAAGGAGGAATTTGAAATAGAAAATGACATTTAGCCAATTAAGGGAGGCTCTTAATAAACATCAACCCACCCATGCATGTACATAAGGAAACATCAGATTATTATTTAGTCACTATTTAGAGGTGGGAAATATTGTCTACTCCTAGTTCCAAATGAGGATCATCTCTCCCCAATTCATGCTTTGGTCGCGCTGATGGATGATCTCTGGTGAGCCCAAGATGGGGTTTTCCCCTCCATCTTGATGCTACTTGACCTCTCAGCTGCTTTCGATACCATTGACCACGGTATCCTTCTGTGCCGACTAAGGGAGTTGGGAGTGGGTGGCACAGTTTTACAGTGGTTCTCCTCCTATCTCTCTGGCCAGTCACAGTCGGTGTTGGCAGGGGGGCAGAGATCTACTCCTAGGCCCTTCATTTGTGGGGTGCCTCAGGGCTCGGTCCTATCTCCCCTCTTATTTAACATCTACATGAAACCACTGGGTGAGATCATCTGACGGCATGGGGTGAGGTTCCAGCAATATGCTGACGATACCCAGTTATATATCTCCACCCCATGTCAATTCAGTGAAGCAGTGGACATGATGGGTTGGTGCCTGGATGATGTAAGGGTCTGGATGGGAATCAATATTTATTTATTTATTTATTTTGGAATTCTTATATGCCGCCCAACTCCCTAAGGACTCAGGGCGGCGTACAACAGTGAAAAATACAAGAATAACCAAAATCTAAAATGTTAGTTAAAAGCAGATATAAAAATTGAAACACGATATAAAAAGATCATCAACAACCATTCAACATCATACATACTTGGGGGGTGAGCTCGAGTGAATTTAAGCTCTGCCCCCCGCCTGCAGGAAAAGCCATGTCTTAACGGCTTTTCAGAAGGCCAGCAGAGTGGGGATAGTTCGGGTCTCTGGTGGAAGTTGGTTCCAGAGCACGGGGCCAGCCACAGAGAAGGCTCTCCCCCTTGGGCCCGCCAGCCGGCATTGCTTGGCCGACGGGACCTGGAGGAGGCCAACTCTGTGGGCCCTAACCGGTCGGAGGGAAGTATGAGGCAGAATGCGGTCCCGTAGATAGCCTGGTCTTAAGCCATGAAGGGCTTTAAAGATGGTGATCAACACCTTGAATTGGACCCGGAGACCGATGGGCAACCAATGCAGCTGGCGGAGTATCGATGTCACGTGGGTGTACCTTGGCACACCCACCACAGCACGCGCAGCCGCATTTTGCACCAGCTGAAGTCTCCGGATACTCTTCAAGGGTAGCCCCATGTAGAGCGCATTGCAGTAGTCCAAGCGAGAGGTGACAAGGGCATGAGTGACCGTGAGTAGAGCCTCCTTCTCCAAATATGGCCGCAACTGGTGCACCAGGCGAACCTGTGCAAAGGCCCCCCTAGCCACAGCAGAAAGATGATGGTCCAATTTTAGCTGTGGATCTAGAAGGACTCCCAAGTTGCGGACCTGGTCCGAGGGAGTCAGTTTCGCTCCCTCAAGGACCAAGGAGGGACAGTTGTCATGGTCCTTAGGAGGCAATATCCACAGCCACTCAGTCTTGTCGGGATTAAGTCTGAGTTTGTTCCTCCCCATCCAGATCCTAACGTTGTCCAGGCACCGGCACATTACATCAACTGCCTCACTGAAGTCAGATGGGGTGGTGATGTACAGCTGGGTGTCATCAGCGTACTGATGGAAACATACCCCATGTCTGCGAATGATCTCCCCCAGCGGGGGAGGCTCAAACTTAACCCAGACAAGACTGAGTGGATGTGGATATTGCCTCCGAAGGGCCATGTAGATCGTCCTTCCGTGGTTCTGGGGCGAGAAAATTTAATCCCCTCAGAATGGGTTCACAATTTGGGTATCCTCCTAGACCCACAGCTGAGATTAGACCAACATCTGATAGCTGTGGCTAGGGGGACCCTTTCTCGCCTAGTGCACCAATTGCGGCCCTACTTGGATCAAGAGGCTCTACTCATGGTCACTCATGCCCTTATCACCTCACAGCTTGATTATTGCAACGCGCTCTACATGGGGCTACCCTTGAAAAGTGTTCAGAGACTACAGTTAGTCCAGAATGCAGCTGCGTGAGCTGTGGTGGGTGTTCAGTTACACCCACACTAATCCCATCCTTCGCCAGTTGCACTGTCTTCCGATTGGTCTCCGGACACAATTTAAGGTGTTGGTTCTTACCTTTAAAGCCCTACATGGCTCAGGACCAGTTTATCTGCGTGACCGCCTTCTACCGCATTCCTCCCAACGACCATTGAGCTCGCACAGGGTCGGCCTTCTTCAGGTCCCGTCAGCTAGGCAATGTCAGCTGGCGGGCCCACGGAAGAGGGCCTTCTCTGTAGCTGCTCCAACTCTTTGGAACCAACTACATCCCGAGATCCGTATTACCCCCACCTTACTGGTCTTCCGGAAAGCCGTTAAGACCTCGCTTTTCCGGCAGGCCTGGGGCCAATGACCCTTCAACGAGGTCTTTTTGGATCGGCCCATGTATGCATGTGTGATTGAAAGATCTTTTTTAGATATGGATTGCATTTTAATATGTTTTTTTATTTGATTATGTTTTTTACTTGTTGTTAGCCGCCCAGAGTCCCCTGGGAGTTGGGCGGCATAGAAATTTTATTATTAAATTAAATTAAATTAAATGGAGAAATGGAACATAAAATATCATTTCTGTCATCTTTCTCTCTGGCCAAATGATTGTTATTGAACTATTTTGAGTTTCAGTTACTTTATATTGTAGTTCTACCTGAGCTCATGGTTTGCTGTGTTGCTGGCTATTTTTAATTACTGAATGGCTTATATTGCACAAGATTATGAAACTACCAGTGAAGGACTTGTGATCTTAAAGGAAGCCTAGAACGTAGAGGAGAGCAAATCATTGTGATTCAAACCTATTTTATTTAGACAGTTGATGTGATTTGATTTCATGTTCCAAACTGACTTAGGAAACCAAGTTTAGTTGATTCCATTTCAGGGGAAAAGAAGGCTTTGGGATATGGACATAAGCACATTTGAACCATCAAATTGATGTGACTGTTTGATTGAACTTTCCAGGTAGACAAAGGGATTTGCTTCAAAAGCTCAGGTGAAAGCTTATTAGAAATTACTTAAAATAAATAAACTGCATGGGGGAAAAAAAACAGAGGAGCAGCTTTATTTTCTGTGCTTTTTAATATACTGTTGCTGATCTCTTCAGCCTTACAGCTCCTTGTCTCTGACAAAAACACATTTCACAGACCAGGATCACAGGCAATTATTTTCAGCATGAATATTCATTCAGTTTATTAAATAAAACACAAATATAAAGTCAACATTTTGAACCGTCCGAAGAGTTACGAAGGAAGATAATGAATGTGTTGCTGCTCCTCCCTCGTTAATTGGGTTTGTCTGCTATTTATACCAAAACTTTGAGCATATCACTGAAAACTACATCCACCATGAAGTAAGATTCTGGAGATTTTGTCCCTTCTAAATAAGATATAATAGCACCAGTGATGTTGAACATTGCTCTATTCACTTACTGTACAATTTTATATATTTGAAGGACCTTTTTGCAGTTAACTGGCTGTGGTTGATAGAGTTTCGGTTTTCTGAATGCTGGCGTTATTCCAATTTTATCTGCTTTCCCTCCCTCTGTGAATGTTTTCTTTTCAAAGTGCCAGTGCCTGCAGGAGTTCAACAGGGGTAGCTCTTTGTCACTGCATCTTCCTACTTGAAAAGCTCTACAAGAATTTCTAAAATAGGAGCTGAACCAGAAGAGAAATTGGCTTATGCGCCTGTCTATCTTTTTGTTTTTTCTTCCCTGAGCCATACAGACCTGTATGATATATTATTTTAATGGGCCTGAGGAAATACAGGTTCAAATACCCACTTGGCCAAAGACGTTCAACAGGTGATTTTGAGCTAGGTACCCACTCTAAGTGCTACTATTTTACATGGCTAGATTAAGGGCAAAACTGATGTTCATCTATTCCCCAACAGCTGCTTTAGCTGCATCAGTCTTGGATGGCTCAGGAGGTTGGAGAGAGGCTTTGGACAGTTAAAATGATTATCATACAACACCCAAAGGAGAAATCTGCATCCAATCTGCAGGAATAATGGCTGCCATATGTTGGTTCTCATTATTTGAAAGGCGGGAGGTAATTTGTTTTGCTTGGGGTTTTTGACAAAGGGCAAGGAAAAAATTGGTCAAAATGGGAAGAGGGAAATCTTTTTATAAGATAATTTTCCCTGCCTTTCCCCAGTTTACAGTAGTAAATAGTTCAAAATGTACAATGTATTATTAATATTCTATATTAATTCTATATTAATAACTTCCATAGAGTTTCTTTAATTCATTTAACAAAATAAAATCAATTTTTAAAAAGGCAGTTGGAAAAGTAAGGTTTTTGATGGCAACATTTTCCTCAAGCATCAACATAGTGCCATAACTCACCAGGAGTATTTCAGATATCTATCCAATTTTGAGTTGGAAAGCCACGTTCCAAGTCTGAATGAGGAATAAGTCATTTTTTCCAGTAGTGCCAAGAGTGGATTTTGGGAAAATATGAAAGTGGGAGAAAGAAGTGAAAGAAACTATAGTAAAAGTAGAAGATCTGCAGGAAAAGAAATGATGACACTTGTATGAAAACGTATTAGAAGGTAAATTAATTTCATAATAGTATAAATGCAAAGTAAACAAAGAAAGATATGAAATCTATTTGTTTGTTTATCAAATTTATATAGCTACCCATCTCCCCCAAAGGGGACTCTGAGTGGTGCACAATAAAACAGCCAATATTAAACATAAAAAACTAAAAGCCACAGTAATGAATATCCTAAAATCAAAAAAATATTTGGAACAGTGAGAAAAATTATGTTAGAGCGCAATAGAAGTATAACGGGAAGTATGAAAAATGATGCTTTATGAAATGAAGAAGTGAAAAACAATATGAAGAAAAATTGCTCATAAGAGATTGCAGCATAATGTGAAGATGAAAAATATTGTGTTTTATTTAGTTGCAAATAAAACATACCAAGGAGATGAAGAAATTGTTAGGAAAAAGGCAGTGAAAATGCAGTGATTTTAATGAAAATAAAAGTTGGTTTGAAAGCAGGTGGAGACCTAAACAAACAAAAAGTATGAGGGTGAAAAGAGTGAATGGAATTACTGTAAAGGAAAAAAAAATGTGTATGGGAATTTTCTATGGAGATTCTCAGTCATCCAGGTCATAGTTGTCCCAAAGCTGCTTTTTCAAGAGGCAACTGGACTTTCTGGTTTTTCTTTAAAGACATTTCGCTTCTCATCCAAGAAGCTTCTTCAGATCTGTGTATGGGAATGATAGTTAAATGTTGAAGAATGGATTTGGAATGAAAAGTATAAATGTTAGTGTCAAAGAAAGCGGGGGGGGGATAAAAAGAAGGACATAGTTTTCAGAAAGTTGAAAAATACTAAGGCTATAGATATTGATGACATAACTGGAAAACTGTTACAATGTAGGTGCATCTTGCTAATAGAGTGGCTGTTTGACTGAATGTGTATATGATGACTGTACTTGTCTGAGATGATTGGAAGAATGTTGTTAATAGAATAGAATGTTGTTAAATGTTTTTCTAGAATGCAAAAAAACAGACAGCCACAGTGAATATAAAAACAACAAGAAGATTACTTTGATAAAATGTGACTGGATGGTTGTTTGGCAGAATTCTGATTGGAAGGGTACAAGTGAGACCAAATAATTCCAATTGGCTCCAATTAACACTGACTAATGTCGAAGTCCCCAAGTCTGTGTTTAAACCAGATAGATAAAAATTAAGAGTGAATCCACATTAAAACTAAAGCCATATGTTGCAAAATGATCATCTGTAAACTTGTATAACATTCAGGAGACAAATAAAGTAATTAATCATCAGGTGGGATAGTCACAATAGTCTTTCCATCAGGGCTTGATGAAATAACAAACTTTCCAAAGAACTGGAGGGAGGGAGAGGGCATTCAAATATTTGGGGGATTACCATTGCAGATGATGAGAATGATGATTGAAAAGACATGTTTCTATGACCCTTGTAGGCAGAATCTCTAATCAGAGACATACCTTGAAAGTCTGCCACACTAGATTTCATTGGCTAGGACAGTGATGGCGAACCTTTTTTCCCTCGGGTGCCGAAAGTGCATTCACGCGTGCTATCGCGCATGCGCGAGTGCCCACACCCATAATTCAATGCCTGGGGAGGGCGAAAACGGCCTCCCCCGATCCCCTGGAGGCCCTCTGGAGGCCGGAAATGGCCCGTTTCCCAACTTCTGGTGGGCCTGGTAGGCCCATTTTTCATCCTCCCCAGGTTCCAGAAGCTTCCCTGGAGCCTGGGGAGGGCAAAAACACCATTCCCAGTCCCCCCGGAGGCCCTCCGGAAGCCAGAAATGCCCTCCCAGAGCCTCCGTGCGAGCCAAAAATCAGCTGGCCAGCACGCACATGCGCGCTGGAGCTGAGCTAGGCAACGGCTCATGTGCCGGCAGATATGGCTCCGCGTGCCACCTGTGGCACCCGTGCCATAGGTTCGCCATCACTGGGCTAGGAGAATGTCACTGGCATAAGAGATTCCCAAAGATACTCAGATCCCAAATCTTAATGTTCAGTAAAACATACAGTATAATGCTTGGTGTTGATATAAACTAATTTTAGCTATGTTTTAATGGCTTTAATTTTTTGGGGGGGGGCTTATCAGTTCTGATTTCTTTTTGCACTCTGCATCACGTTCCTTACTTCAAAAGGGAACAGCATGGTGTAAATATATTTATGCATGTGAAATTCTTTGATCTTCAAGTTGCCCAAAGGAGGCAGTATTTCAGCAAAATATAATGGACATGGTTATTTGCAGGACATCGTAGGTCTCATTGAAAATAGGCACTTATTCATCTCTCTCTCTCTCTCTCTCTCTCTCTCTCTCTCTCTCTCTCCCTCTCTCTCTCTCTCTCTCTCTCTCTCTCTCTCTCTCTCTGTGTGTGTGTGTGTGTGTGTGTGTGTGTGTGTCTCTGTGTGTGTGTGTGTCTCTCTCTCTCCTCTCTCTCTCTCCCTTTCTCTCTCTCCCTTTCTCTCTCTCTCTCTCTCTCAACTCTATCTATCTATATATCTATATACGCGCGCACACACACACACACATACACTCTTTCTGATTCACGTTCAGTACATACAAAACAACAACAACAACCCACTATAATAAAGTATGACCAATTCTGGCTTTCCACTTTCTTTAGGCAAAGTGAATAAAGAGGGTGAATGGCCAGACCCCTTACTTTCTCTCTACTTTAATTCCTCATCTGAACGGTGATAATAAGGAATTCTAAAGATGAATGAGATAAGAATTGTAAAGCAATTCGTTCACTCCAAGCCTGAGCATTGAAAGGAGGACTTATACCGGTTGATATCAGAAAGGGCTGGTATAATTAATGACGTTTACATCAGTGAGAAAAGTGCATAATGAAGTTGAGACATTTTAAATAGATTCATTTATTTAAAAAAAAAAACCACTGGCTTGAAGATCTTAGAGTTTCATTACAATAGTAAAGATATACGATTGCACTTCTACCCATATATCAGCCTGAACATTTTATTCACAAAATGAAACTCTGATTAGATTAGGAGCAGGGTTTCTCACATTTTAGTTTCTTTATTCCTTTAGTTCCTTTCACTGCAGTATAATCAACTCTCTCTCAGCTGGTAAGATATAACTTGGCAAAAATAGATTTCCCAGTGCAGTGTGGTGGCCTAGTGATGAAGACACTCACCTCCCACTCAGAAGGTTGAAAGTTCAATCCTAGGCAGCGACAAATGTTTCTGTATCAGGGCGAAAAGACAAAATATCTGATGCAAACTCCACATAGTCATCAGGAAGGGCATCCGGCCACTGAAAGCTCAACTCCATTCAGTAATCCCAACACCAACCTGATAAAAAAGGGACTAAAAAAACAAAAACAAAACCCATTTGTATGGGTGAAATCAATAAAATGTATCATAGACCTTTTCATGATAGGTGTAGCAAACCCTTACTTAACAGATGAACAGATGAAAACCAGACATGATAATTCCATCAAGGTTGTTAAGGTTGTTAAAGTTGTTAAGAAAATGGGTTTAGCCTGAAAATAATTTTTGAACTTCTGGCTAGGCTCAGGGTACCATAGATGAAGCACTGTCTTAGAGCAAATCAATAGTCACCTGCAGTCGTAAGTCGAGGATTACCTGTATGGGCTTCAAATTGAATTTCTAGGAGTTGAATTCCAGCTCACGCGGTGTGGGAGGAAGCGAACCGGCCGCGAGGTAAGTCAGAACCCACCCCTGAATCAAAGCTATATATCTGGAACAATCCTTTCCAGAAAAAAAAATCTTTATATATTTATTAGAGGATAACTGCCATTTCAAAAAAATATATGCACAACATGGTATCACTAAACAATTGAAATTCATTGGGTAATTCATCATAATTAATCCAAGCTTTGAGTGGAATTTGCATTGGACTGGATTGGAAATATCAAAATTCCATCTGTCAGAATGCTTATATGATCATAACGGATAGTATTCCAACCCTAAACAAGCCACAACTAAGTTAATTTTTAAGATTTCAAAACTAATCTTGAAATGGGGATACTGACAATAGCATCTAAACCACCACCACCAACAATAACAAATGATTTAATGTGCCTCCTGCATCATTTTTATTATTTCCATGATATTAACCATTCAATTGTTAAGGTATCCAAGACTTCTAAATCCTTTGCTGGCATACTCCTTATAGCAGAGGTAGCAGATCACATGAAGATACAGATGAATAAAATCCACTTATATCAATCAGCAGGGCTCATATAGGGTATTAAGAAAGAGAGAGAGAGGAGAAGAAAGAAAGAAAGAAAGAAAGAAAGAAAGAAAGAAAGAAAGAAAGAAAGAAAGAAAGAAAGAAAGAAAGAAAGAAAGAAAGAAAGAGACAAATTAACCCATCCAGTCACATGATTACCCAGCTACTCCCGCCCAGTCACATGATCACAAAGCCACACCCACCAAGTCACATGACCAGGAAGCTACGCCCGCCCAGTCACATGACCACGAAGCCTTGCCTACCCAATCACATGACCATGAAGCCATGCCTATCATCACATGACCAACAAGTCACACCCACAAAATAAGCCACGCCCACAGAACCAGTACTAAAATAATTAGAACCCACCCCTGGGAATAACCAAAAAAAGGAGGTGAAGCATGAAGGGTCTGCTGATGGGAATCTCTGAAGCAGCTCCAGATGCTTGGTTTCCAAGGTCTCTTTGAAATGAGAAATGCGTATCCAAGAACTTATTCAAGGGAGTGATACATAACTAGTCTGGTTGAACTAATGTTCAACTTCTGTCCATAGGTGATCGTTGTTTTCATTTCTTTTCCTGACATTTCTCTTTTCTTAGAAAATTCTTTGGGTTTTATTGATTTTAGAAGAGAATTTGTTATTAAATTTTCCCATCTATGTAATGCTGCATAGCTACACACTTGTCACTTGCATTTTAAAATGGACACATGACTTATTATGTATTTCTAGGTTTTGTGTGGGAATATTCAAAACAGTATCTTTTCTGTTGTCCTATTGCTGTGCTGAAGAGAAAACCTGCATAGAATGACTAAAGGTTTCCTGACTGGTAGTTGATTGGAATAATCTTTTGCTGGAAATCTTTGGAAGAAGTCAGCCAGAGACGTTTTAAATTATCTTCCCTTCTTACTTTAATGAGAGGCCATAATAAATTCTTAGATCAGTGCTTCAAACCATTCTATATACATAGTGAACAAATGTTTATTGTAATGTTATTATGTACTTCTACATAATGAAACTCTTGGCTGTTTTCAGTTGCGATGTTGCAAATTAATACAAATAAACACCTAGCAAGATTATGCATTCATATCTTTGTTCAGTTCTTTCCTAAAGCAGAGGACAATGAACAACAATAAACAACAAACATAACAGGCATCTTTAAAATGAATAACCGATAGAAAGCACAGTGGATACTGTATGATCATCCAGAACAGGTAGCAAGCGGGGATGGTAAATGTTGAGGCATTCAGGATGGTGTCATTGTGAAAATGATACAGCTTATCTCCTTGAGTGGGGCAGCATAGCGTCATTGCATCAAGCCATTTGTGCATTACATCAAGCCATTTGTACAATGACATCATTGTATACATATTATCATTCTGATTCCATTACAGTCCATTTTGCAGATGGCTCTGATTAAGAGTATCAGGAATTGAATGACTAACAGCAATTAACCATTGTGCACATTCATGAGACTTCAGGAAGCCTAAGAAATGCGCACAACGATTAAACATTATACATGTCAGTCACTGAATAATAATACTCCTAATGTATACATTATTTTACCAGTGAATGTGCACATGAACAGACTATCAAAAGAGAACAGTGTATACATTTGACTACAGACTATGAATGTATGTATGAAGCAACAATATTTTGATCCATTGGCATAATCTCAAACCCAGGGGAATATGCATAATTTAGGAAAGACAGCTACATATTTTCCATGTTCATTTGGAAGCCATATATATGATTTCCAAAAATTTGCCAGTTCTTTCTGCATAGGCAATTGTATACATATTTGCTTTAAGCAGCAGTGAAATCCATAGTGGTTTATTTTGCATATATTATGATACCTAACAAGTTCTTTGTGGTGCCCACATACAGGTACTGAATGTAAAAGAGTTAAGTTGTTGTATAAAGTTAAAGTGTGGTTAAAAGGAATTGTATACACAAGTAAGTATGGAGCCAAACAGCTTTTAAATGTATGGTAAGTAGAAAGGGGGAGGTGTTTATCCCAGTTCTCCAAAAGGGAGGGGGATAGATTACATCATAAGGAGCCAGCCAATCGGATCATAGATAGCAGGGCCAGGAACTATAAAAGGCCTAGGTGGAAGAGCTGAGGAGAGCTCTGTTTGTGGTAACTTCCAAGAGGGAAGGTTTATAGTGATTCTCTGAGTTTAACTGTCCAAGAGGGAAGTTAACAGGAGAGAAAATAGGCTCTAGGCAGTTCTGTGGGAAGCAGGTGCCAGGCAGGGGTGAGATGCTCACTTACCCAGACCGGTGCGCTGCTCCGCGGTCCTTCATGGTTTGTGCGCGCGCGTGCACGCTACGCGTGCATGCCCCCTCGCGCGATTTTGCTTCTGCGCATGTGCGGAAGCAAAATTGCACCAAAATCTCGTGAGGGGACGCGCGCATGCGTGAGATTTTGGCGTGATTTTACTTCCGTGCATGCGCAGAAGCAAAATCTCACTGAAATCTCACGTACGCGCGCGTCCCCTCGTGAGATTTCAGCGCGGTTTTTCTTCCGCGCATGCGCAGAAGCAAAATCACCCAAAAATTCATGAAAAAGAGATGGCGACACGCGCGACTGCCCTGTGGAGACGGTACCGGAGCAGTCGCGCGCATATTGGGGTATCGGCGGGTCCCTACCGGAGCTCCGCACTGGACCGCACCGGTAGGAACCCACCCCTGGTGCCAGGGTCAGGGGACTTTATAGATTGATATATTGTGTTATTTGTAGATAGAGATAAACAGTGAAACGTGCTCTAATCTATAGGCCTTAATGCCAAGAAGAACTGGGTCTTCTTAGATTTAGTCAGGAAAGCTAGGAAAGTCTCTGAGGGGAAGAAAAGGTGAAAAAGAATCAAATAGCTGATTGTGGCTGAAAGCAATTTACTTGACATTTACTGAGAAGTTTGTATTTAAACTTCTCTTGTTTGTTCAAGAAACGTCTCAAAGTCTTTCTATTTCTCACATAAAGCATATCTTAAGCAATTCTGCAGAGCATAGAGATATTGTAACAGTAAAATCAAGCCTCTAAGGAGAGAGAGAAGTGAAACAGAGGGCGTTACCCTGGGTCAGGGAGATATAAAAAGAAAATTAAACATAAATCTATTCTGAGCACTATTGTACACTACCAAGACATATAAAACAATAAACCTGACTGGAGGGAGATGGGCGACACGCCCTCGCATTCTTAATTATATTTACTAATTATATATCTAGTAATATAGTTATGATATAAAGTTATATAGCTATATATTCTTAGTGCTGTAATTGCTATCGTTTTTATGGCATCACCTTGAAAAAGCTAACTGAATAAGACCTGGTTAATCCTTGATCATCAGAAATCCATTGTTGTAGGATAGACTGGGAAGTTCAAAACCATCCCAAAAGAAAGGCATGACAAACCATTTTCAAAAACAACATAGAAGCATCTGTGTAGTTCACAGAAGTTGAGCTCAAATTGAAAGCTATTTTTTCTTTCTCCTTCCCTTTTTATTTTTTTATATTTTTTATATTTTTAAATATTTTTCTGTTTGTATTGTGTTGTAGTTTTTATATGGACTTTTATTCTTTTCATTTATAATTCATAATGAAATTATTTGGAAAAAAGTTGAGCTTAAATCAATGCAAACTTTACCTTTCACATACATTTAGATCAGAGGTGGGTTCCTCCCGGTTCGGACTGGTTTGCCTGAACCGGTAGTGACCCGCTGGTGATGTCACGATGATGTCACGGAACCAGTTTGGTCGGTGCTGGTCCGCCATCTTTTTTTCATTTTTTTAAAGATTTTTTTTATTTTTTCTGGGTTTTTTTTCTTCTGCACATGTGCAGAAGCCAAGTTCCTGGCACTGTGCATGCGGTTGCCATCTTGTTTTTGGTTTTTTTGGGGGGTGGATTTTTTTGGGGGGGTCTGGGTTTTTTTCTTCTGCGCATGCGCAGAAGCCGAGTTTCCAACACTGTGCATGCGGTCAACAACTTGTTTTCAGCTTTTTTGGGGGGGTTGTATTTCTTGCCACTGCGCATGCACATGACCACGCAGCGCGGGAGGAAGAGAACCGGCAGCGAGGTAAGTTAGAACCCACCCCTGATTTAGATGAAGTCTAAAATATCCAGTTAAGAATGATGGGAATTACCATTCAACATATCTGGAGAGCACTAGCAGTAGCAATAGCACTTAGACTTATATACTGCTTTACAGTATTTTACAGCCCTCTCTAAGCAGTTTACAGAGTCAGCATATTGCCCCCAGCAATCTGGCTCTTCATTTTACCGATCTTGGAAGGATGGAAGGCTGAGTCAAGCTTGAGCCTGGTGAGATTCGATCTGCCAAATTGCAGGCAGCCAGCAGTCAGCAGAAGTAGCCTGCAGTACTGCACTCTAACCACTGCACCACTGTGATTGGAAAAGCACAAGTAGTTAGGCATTAGAACCATCTGACTGTGTCAAAAGTTCCACAGGCAAAGTAGAGGTTGAAGATGGGTATGAATGATATCTGAGAGCCAGTTTGGTGTAGAGATTAGAGCATCAGGCTAGAAAATGGGAGATTATGAGTTCTAGTCCCACTTTGGGCACAAAGTCAGCAGAATGACCTTGGGCCAATCCTGCTCTTTGAGCCCTAGGAAGGAGGCAAGGGCCCTTGCCAGGAAAACTGTCCAGGCAATTTGGCCAGGATGTCTCTGAGAATTGGACACAATTGAACAGAAGAAAAGAAAAGAATTATGTACATTGCATAAGAGTTCTACCAGGGTGGGCAGTTCCTAGAATGGCACAGTGTAGTACAGCATAACACAACCTAGCAATGGAGAAAGCCCAATACTTTGAGATAAAAGGTAGCATTCACATTGTATGTAATGGGTCAAGAAGATATGAGCACTTAGTTGACCACAGAAAAGCACTTGGATGACCACAGAAAATTAAGTATCGATGAACCTGGATCAGGGGTGGGTTCCAATTTACCTCACTGTCAGTTCACTTCCTCCTGCGCTGCGTGGCCGCGCCTCATGGGTGCGCACGTGCTTCGCGTGCACGCACATGCGCAGTGCAAAAAAACCAGAATTTTTTTTAAAAGCCGAGAATAAAATGGTGATGCATGCGCAGTGCTGGAAACTCGGCTTCTGTGCATGTGCAGAAGAAAAAAAAGTTCAAAAAAATTCTGAAAAAAATTTCAGTTTTTTTAAAAAAGATGGCAGCATCCACGGACCTGCACCAACTGATCCGGTTTGGTGACATCATCGTGATGTCACCAACAGGTCAGTACCAGTTCGGGCGAACCAGTCCGAACCGGGAGGAACCCACCTCATATGACTGCATTTTGGGTGCTCAGCAACCAGCCCACATTTTTACGATGTCCTGTAGTCATGTGTTCACAATTTGCAACATTTCCCCCCAAACCCAATTGGTTTCCTGCAAAAATGCATCCTAACAAACAATAGATTCACGTAACAACCATGGATTCATTTTAACAACCTTGGTGATTAGCTCATTGACAGCCACAGAAAAAATGGTCATAAAATCAGGTTGGACACATGATAACTGCTTTATGGTCATCATGATTTACAAACGTAATGGTTAGGCTCAAGGATTACCTGTTCACTAAAAAGCATTCACTGGAATATGCTATTCAGTGCTGTAGCTATCCCTTTGATCAATGATACTTTAAGGTGCAAATCATCGTTATCTCATTATTCATTCCAATGTATGACCGATCCATGGGTGAGCGAGGGAACTCAAACATTTCCAAAAATGTACAGTGAACCATCCTTTATTGTACACTATAGTAAACAGAGTGAAATATTGAGCTCCTTCAAAATGGGATTGTATAGACCTTGCCTGTGATCTGCTGAGCAGAAGGGAAGATTGCAGACATAAACTAAAGCCTTAATTTGGGGACCGAAGATACACAATTTGATAGCTCATCACAAACTCAGCAGGGAGCTACTACATGCTCCATTTCCATCCCTTGTTTTGAGTTTAGATTACAGTGAAAGTAGTTGTTGAGACGACTTCTCAAAAAAACATTTTCTTGCAAAACTGTTTGCAAAAATTAGTATAATTTGTGTTCATACAAAAGCCATATATCCTAATGCAACTTCAATTTCAGTTACTTATATAAGACCCTCCTTTAAAGTGTTTGAAAAAGATTGCAATTATCATTTTCCAATGTTATTAAATTTGTCAGTCTGATAAATTTGCGATGTTGATAATTTTTTTTTATTTTTAACTTTGCCTTTCTGCTTATACAAATGCTCACTGACAGCTTAGCAATGATAAAAATAAAATGCCAAATTTAAAACATGAATTGTAAAACCAAGATAGCAAGAATCAATGTGTAAATCAGCTAACAGTTAAAAGCTCAGAAGAAGAGATGAATTCTCCATAGTGGGTGGAGCTAGCCGCCAAGATTGGGTATTGGCACAGCCAATTGGCATAGCCAATTATGACTGAGTCTGGAAAAAGTATAAAAGGTGGCTCTAGGCCTAGATTCCCCCTCTTTTGACTCAGTCATAGCCATTGACTAGTGCCTTTTTTCCAATCCAACTTCTACTCAAATTGCAATTGTAAGTTTTTTCTTCTAATTATACTTAATCCTGTTTCTTTCCCTAATCGAGCTCCCCTGGTTTTTTTCCAGCAATATATACCAGGGTGGAGGCAGTTGGCCGCAAGTCTGACTGTCGCTCGCCCCTCCAACCGAAGGCCCAGTGTAGCAATTCCTTTTTTCTGCTCCTTTTTGTAATTTTATTGCATGATCAATTCATTTTTTTTATTATACCGGCTGCTGAGGGAGAGGGAAAGGGCCCCTGAATATTGGGGGGGCCAGCAGTGGCATCACCGCTTATCTGGGCTTATCTTGAGGCCTTTTTTACAGCGGGCACCGGGTCTGGTCAACGAGGGGTTAACTACACCCCCTTGACCCACGAACTGCCGTTGGGAGAGCCGAGGGGCCATCAGGCATACTGACCCAGGAAAATCATTGTTTTTTCTCCTTTTTTGTGGTGCCTTGCTTCGGTCAGCCCAGCGCAAGTGGGCCGAGCCGTCCTCGAGCCTTCCGATCCCCAGCTGACTGTCAAAGGGATCGGAAGAGCAGAAAGGCCTCGTCGGCACAGGGGCGGACCAGCGCTAGCCACCCGCACCCTTTTCAACTGCCGACCGTCAGCTGTAGCCTTCCGGGTTCACGCAAGGCCCCGGAGGTTATTAAACACCGAAAAACAGCTGACATTATTGGGACTGACTCGCGCAAGCCGTCGGCAGCCCTTAATTGCCTTTTTACCGGCCCGAAAGCGCTCCGCGGCCACGGAGGCGTGAAAGGAGCCGTGCCTGCTGGATCCACGTCGGCTGCAGCCTGCCAGCCTGCCTAACTGACGGGGAGGCGTGCCCTTATCTTTGAGGCCTGACTCCACTCCAGACAGCAGGCCTCACAGCAAGACGACCCTCCAGCAGCTTGCCTTGCCAGGACAAGTGACTGTTGACTCGTGAGTGCACTTGATAATTGCTGATAGCACTCCCTGAAAACAAAAAACAAAAAACTGATTTTACAGGCTGCCTTCGTAATAAGCAGCCTTTCTCTGTCATTGCTAATCTGCCCGGTGACAGGTGGCCATCTTGCCCACACTGAGACTCTGTCATCTCCTCAGACAGCCCTGTCAGCCATTTTAAGCCAACCTCGTGACTGGTGGCCATTTTGACTGCAGCTACTTAACTGAACAGCCATTTCTTGCATCATGGCTGACAAAGTGCAAAAGTCCGGCAAGGCGAAGGCTAAAACTCAGGCCTCAGTTCCCTGCTCCACCTGCCAAAGATAGGGTTTCTAAGTCCAAGCATTCCTCTCAGACGGGGGACAAGAGCCTTTCAAAGCATGACAAGGGACCTACCCCCCGTCACCAGGGAACCTCTCAGTCCCACTCCCCTGATAATGTATCAATCAATGGGGCAAACCTGCGTAGGTCTGAGGGAAACGTTTGGGGCCCCAGGGTCCCCTCCAGGGGTGCCTCACCTAGTGCGGCCCCCGATTTGGATCCCTTACAATCACAAGAGATCCAAGATAGGATCAATAAAGCGATCAGAAAGGGGGTGGAGGCAGGAATTAGGGCAATGGCAGGACAGCCCACAACCCATAGAGCCTGTGCCACAAGAGAACAACAAAGCAGGGACAGTCCAGAACATTCTGATCTAGAGGATCATGATGAGGGGGACGAGGAGTGTTCCGACCCCCTAGCTGACCTCCAGGATGACAACGACCTGGGAGCAGATCTGGGGCCCATTCTTCCAGAACTGGCCATGTCCGATGATGAGGACTTGGCCCCTGAACCAGTGGCCTCCTCTGCCCTATTTCAGCCTGCCTTATTTAGGTCACTCTTGCACAAAGCAAAGACCACGGCTAACCTGTTGCCACCTACTGGGTCAACCACACAAGCAGCTGAGCCGGACCCCATGTTCGAGCCCACGGCCTCACAATCTGATGTAGTGCCTGCCCCAAAGCTCTTTGTTGAGACTGTACTAAAGCAGTGGCAGAACCCCACTACAGGGTCAATGTCCACCGCCCTTGACAAAAGATACTTTAACGTTGACTCTGCTTTGGCCCAGCACCTTGCAGTGCCTCCTGTGGACAGCCCGGTCCTGGCTCTGTTTTCCAATGCCATGATGTCCGGAGAGCCTGAGGAACTTCTCCGTCCGGAGGACCGCAAAACGGAGGCGACGCTCCAGAGGGGTCATCAGTCGGCTGCGTGGGCCCTGAAGTCAGCTGCTACCGCTTCCTTCTTTTGCAGGACATCGGTCAAGTGGCTTCACGCTCTCCAAGACCACCTGCCACCCTCCGACCTCCGCGCCCACCAGGACCTCAATAAGCTGCTGGCCGCGGCACAATTTACTTCTGATGCCACCCTTCAGTCGGCCAGATTTTCAGCAAGGGCCATGGCATCTGCAGCAGTGGCGCGCCGCATGACCTGGCTGCGCAACTGGTCTGCGGATGTTAAGTATAAATGGAAGCTGGCCTCCAGCCCCGTGGCGGGTCAGAACCTATTTGGTGAGGCTCTCAACTGAATTTTGGTCGAGACAAAGGACAAAAAGAAGGTCCTTCCCTCAGGTGGCTGCAAGCCCTTCCCCAGGTCACCCTTCTTCCCCAGGAGGAACTATAGAGGGGCCTATCAACCCCAGAGTAAATTCCAAGCCCAATCTCAGGGAAATTTCCAAGGGCAGGCTCAGGGGCAATACGGGCTGCGCCAGAGGTTCTCCTCTGACCGTCCTTTCCGGGGGAACCAATACAAGCGGCCCTTTAGAGGGGCCGGTGGTCGCCCCTTCCGCCGGAATAAGTAATTCTCCGGCCACTCCTCCCATAGGGGGTCGCCTGGCACTTTATGCCAGTCGATGGGAGGAAATCACCAACGACGCATGGGTTTGTCAAACCCTGAAATCAGGTCTTTCTCTTGAGTTTCTCTCCACCCCCCCGAGGTTTTTCCTCCGATGCCCCATCTCAGCAAATTCACAAAAAAGAGTCCTCATGAATCAGGCCATCCAGCACCTGTTGGACATTCGAGCCATCCAACAGGTGCCTGAGGACCAACAGGGGCAGGGCTTCTATTCTATTTTGTTTGTGGTGCCCAAATCCTCGGGAGGGTGGAGAGCAATACTGGACCTTAAGCGCCTCAATCGGTTCATAGTCCACAAGAAATTCAAAATGCACACCCTGCATTCCATTCTCTCAAGTATTAGGAAGGGGGATCTAATGTCATCCATAGATCTCTCGGAGGCTTATCTCCACATTCCAATTCGGCCATCTCACCGCCAATATTTGCGTTTTTGCTATGCAGGGGTGCATTATGAATATGGGGCGCTCCCCTTTGGCCTGTCATCAGCGCCTAGGGTCTTCACTAAGGTCTTGGCGGCCTTGACCTCAGGTCCATTCCCATCAGGATCCAGTGCTACCTGGACGATATTCTCATCTCCTCTGCCTCTCCTTCTCAGGCTGAGAGAGATGTTCAGGTAGTGCTTAACACCCTAGACCACCTTGGCTTCTTGGTCAATCGACCCAAGAGCCAGCTGACGCCCGCCACCAGAATTGTCCATCTGGGGGCGATCATTGACTCCCTGGAGTGTAAGGTGTACTTGTCCCAGGAACGGAGAGACAGCCTATTGGCATTAACCCAGCAAGTTCTGAGGCAAAATTCAGCCCCACTGAATCTGCTGTCATCCCTCCTGGGCAAGATGATTTCGGCCATTCATATTGTCCCATGGGCTCACTTACACTCCAGAGACCTCCAATGGCTTCTCCTTCCCTACCAGCGTCAAGGGAGGGCCCATTCCCCAGCTAAAGTGAGGCTCCAGACTTCTGTCCGGAGATCACTGATTTGGTGGACCACCTCTGCAGTCCACAGGGGCACCTGCTTCCTTCCCCCAAGGCATATCTTAGTCACCACCGATGCCAGCCTGTCGGGTTGGGGGGCTCACACCGAAACGCAGGTAGCACAGGGCTCCTGGTCATTAACCGAAACAACTCTGAGCATAAATGTGTTGGAGCTATGGGCCGTGTTCCTGGCCCTGCAGCAGTTCAGGCCCATCCTACAGAACTCTCATGTGATGGTCCTTACTGACAATGTGGCCATCAAGGCCCACATAAATAGACAGGGTGGGACCATGTCTGCACAGTTGATGTCAGAGGCCATGCAGTTGGGGTTATGGGCAGAACAACACCTACTGTCCCTCTCTGCTGAACATATCTCTGGGGTGGACAACACCAGCGCAGACTGGCTTAGCCGGAACCAATTTGACCACTCAGAGTGGAGGTTACACCCAGACCTTTTCCACCAACTTGTGGGTCATTTCGGTCAGCCTGTAATGGACCTCTTTGCCACCCCAGGGAATGCCCAACTGCCCAGGTTTCTGTCCCGGTATCAGACTCAGGGGGCGGAAGGGGTGGACGCCCTCCACTGTAACTGGCCTCGGGGGTTGCTTTATGCCTTTCCCCCCATCCCCATCATTCCGCAGGTCATCCGGAAACTCCTGGAGGAAAGAGCCGAGGTGGTACTTCTGGCACCCGACTGGCTAAGGAGAGCCTGGTATGCCGACCTGGTCTCCCTGTCGGTCTCGCCCCCATGGAGGATCCCTCCGACAGAGTGGTCGCTGCTCCAGGGGTCAGTGCAGCATCCAGAGCCTCACTGTTGCAACTGACCGCCTGGCGCTTGAGCGGCTCACTCTGAGGAGCCGTCAGATCCCCGAGGACGTCATGGAGGTCTTGCTTGACTCCCGCAGACCATCCACACATCATATTTATTCAGCCTCCTGGAAGGCTTTCTGCTCCTGGTGTACTAGGGAGGGTCATTGCCCTCTGGACCTATCGGTCATAAATGTCCTTCAATTCCTACGACAGGGGCTGGCCAAGGGTCTTTCCCCAAGTACCCTCAAATGCCAGATTGCTGCCCTGTCCACGGTGCTGTCTTGTCCCTCTCTGGGGAAACTCTCCACTCACCCCCTAGTCTCCAGGTTCCTAAAGGGTGCAGTGAATAGATGCCCTCCTGTAGTGCATAGGTATCCCACCTGGGACTTGTCCAAAGTGTTATCAGCTCTCACGGGGGGCGCCTTTGAGCCTTTGGATTCTGCCTCTCTGGCCCACCTGACATACAAGGTGGTTTTCCTGGTGGCTGTCACTTCCGCCCGTCGCATATCCGAACTGGCAGCCCTTTCCATCAGGAGTGACCTCTGTGTATTCCACCAGGACAGGGTGGTACTGCGGTTGGATCCCACCTTTATGCCAAAGGTAAACTCTTACTTCCACCGGGCTCAGGAGGTGGTACTACCTTCATTCTACCCTTCTCCATCCTCAGACAGTGAAAAACAGTGGCACCTCCTGGACGTGAGGCGTGCACTGGACATTTACATTCAGAGAACATCTGCCTTTCGCAGAACTGAGGCATTATTTGTCTCCTTTCACCACACTTTCTTGGGGAGGAAGGCATCCTCTATTATGGTGGGTCAGTGGATTAGATCTGTCATTAACATTGCATATGAACAAATGTCTCTGCCACGACCCACCAAGATTACTGCCCATTCCACTCGCAGCGCAGCCACCACTGCAGCATGGAACACTAGGGCTTCCATCGAGGAAATCTGTCGAGCTGCCACCTGGGCATCCCCAACACCATTTGTCCGGCACTACAGACTGGACACCTTCGCCTCACAGGAGGCTGACTTTGGGCGCAGGGTGCTGGAACAGGTAACATTGCAGGGCAGTGACCCCAGCCAGAATCAGGAGGCCCTCCCTGGGGACTAAATTACTTTGGTATGTCCCAATGTTGGCGTCTAGCTCCACCCACTATGGAGAATGAGACATTGTACTTACCTGAGACGTCCATTCTCGTAGGGTGGAGCTAGCCGCCAAGTCCCTCCCTTCTACACGTGTTTCTGGCTGGACAGGTATTTATTGCTTGTATGCTTCATTAGGTTTCTAGGTATCTTAGTGTACATAGTTATCCTCTGTCTCTAGGTAGTTAGGTTAGGTACTTAGGCATTTAGGACTTCCACATGGTTGTTCATGTATAACTTTCCTTGATTACACAGTTAATAAACTTGTTGGATTGATGGCACTTGAGTCTGGCATTCTTTTCCCTCGTCAAAAGAGGGGGAATCTAGGCCTAGAGCCACCTTTTATACTTTTTCCAGACTCAGTCATAATTGGCTAGAAGGCTGTGCCAATACCCAATCTTGGCGGCTAGCTTCACCCTACGAGAATGGACGTCTCAGGTAAGTACAACATCTCATTTCCCCAAATACTGTAAGAATGGGTATCAAAATCATTTCATAGCCTAGGAACTATACAGGAAAAGTCCTTTCCACAAGATTTGTTTTGAGCAACAGGGGCATCTTCCAAAAATATTTTCCTGTTGATCCTGAGGTTCAACAGGTAGATTAGAACTTAAAAAAACCAGAAGGACCATGGATTAAACCCACATATCTGGAGGACCAGCCAGGAGAGCATTCCATCTTCTTTCTCAAGTGTCTAAAAGAATTTCCAGATTTTATAGCCAGACCTTCCCGCAGTCAATAGAGCAGACTCCATCCACAAAATGTCATTTTGGTGAATCTGAATTTGGCAAGAAAAAAAAATCACCTTCATTAGCATTTCTGAGCAATTAAGGCAATGGAGCCAAAATATACTGGAAATACCCTCCTTTTCTGCATTTCTGTTAATGTTGAGGGCTTAAGATAAAGTATTTATATCAGTTTTAGATAAATATGAACATTTCCATCTAAATAAACGTTGCCTTTTCTCCTGCCTGTCACTCATTTCTGCTAATCAACACCATTCTGGTGACAGTTTGGGTTTATCCTAATTATGTAGAAGGTTTCTGATGAAGAGAATAACGCTCCTTTTTTTTTTTTTTTTTGCTATTCAGTCATTTTTTATGTTCTTTCTCTTTGATGAATTGCAAAGATAGCAAAATAAATTTCAGTCCTCTAACTTGCCTTTTTTTTGTCTTTGCAATTTTGCCTCACATACCATTACAGCAATCTAGTTGCAGATTCAAATTTGGAAATAGTTTCTGAATTATTTTAGCAGAGAGCTAGGTGTCAAGTTAAGGAGATAGAAATTATTTATTATCAATTCAATGTATATGACGACCTGCTCTGCATGCAATTTTGGGTAGCTAATAACTAGTAAAAAAAAATAAAAATAAAAGAACCCCAAAATAATAATTAAAGAAATAGAATAACACTTTGTGCTCAGAGTGACTCAGAAACCATCCAATCGTTTTTGAAATACACTTTTTTTTTTTTGCAAACCAAATACATTGAAAGGATAATAACAGATTCCTGATCTGCACAAATTTTGTTAACGGAAAGGTTCTTTTTGAATATGCAATGAATCTCAGAGTTATAAGAGTTATGCCTATTCAAAACAGCTGCATTAAATGTTCATAAAAGCACTAAATCTCACCAGATATGACTACTATGGTGACATGAATCTGTTATAAAGTGACAGTTCCCATATATGGCTTGATCAAGACTTTAAAAGCCCTATAAAATCACATTGCTATTCAGAAAGCTGCCTCCTATTGTTTTTCACTGAACCATTGATTACACCAATACTTAAAATCAACAACTAAGACCTGTCCAGTATCAGAAAGCTAAAACAGGCCAAGAACAACAGAAGAGTAATAAAGATAGTCTGTTCAACCAGTCTGTTCCCATTCTGTTCTCAGTCACTGTGAAGTCACTCTCCACTGATCTCAAACCAACTCATAATCATTTTGCTTGGAAAGTACAGTTGTACAATCATTCAGCCCAGTGGTACAAGCTTTCTATTTGTCCCCCCCCCCCTACAACACCTGGTAACTTTCTACAGCATTGCTAGTAATGCCTGTTGGATTAAGGACTATCAGCTCTTTCTTCTGATGACTCTCAGCTCTAATCACCATGTTGAGGTGAAAATAAATATCTCATAGAGGCGATTTAGATCTTTTCTTGGAATTCAGACAGTTAGAAATAAAGCCGAGATTAAAAGTCTAATAGAAAATATTTATTTCAGTACAAAAACAATAAATCCTGAATAAACTACATTTTGCTGAGAAAACACGACCGTTCAGGTCAACAGCTAAGGCAGAAGAGAATTAATGGTGGTTTAGGAATGCACATATGCGCACTCATCATATCATGTGTTCTGCTTATGTTGGAATGTACCATAATATTAGGATAGGGGTGCATCACCCTGCATAGACATACAACTGACAATATTCACTACGTGACACACCAGGTATATCACTGTCACAGTTGGAAGAAAGTATGCTTGGTGTGTGTGTGTGTGTGTGTGTGTGTGTGTGTGTGTGTGTGTGTGTGTGTGTGTGTGTGTAAGGAGGTGAGCGTGAATGTTCAAAATCCTACTACTACCAGAGGATGGACGTTTTCTTGTCTGTTTGCAGATTTCCAAGACCAATTTCCTTCTAGCCTGTAGTAGTTTTGGACTATAGGTCTATAATTATTGGCCATCCATGCCTACCCAGTGCATGAATTATCAGACCTGCAGCCAAGTTAAGGAAGGCCGATGTGGAAGATGAAAGAAAAAAAGGTGTTGCTCATTTAGAAGATTTTTTTTAATGAATATATACCAGTACATGTTTGATGAACTTATACCAGTAGCTCCATCATTATCTGTTTATATCTATCCTTCTTTGGACACCTGCACTAAGCAAAGAGTTATTATAGTTGTGCAACATATACACATTATGTTGAAACAGTCCAGCCATCAAGAATAACAACAACATAGTTATATCATGCCACTGTAAAGGGATGTTAACCCTCTTCTATCGCTTTTTGAAAATCTTGTTATTTGTTATATGAAGTTTCTCATCCATGAAGCTTAGATATTTTGTTCCCAGGACTCAGGCTGTCTTCAGAACTTTATATTCTAGACCAGGGGTGTGAAACTCGTGTAGACATCACATGACGTATCATGACTTTTTCCCCTTTGCTAAAATGGGGTGGGCGTGGCCAGTACATTATGCATTCAGGCCGTGAGTTTGACACCCCTGTTCTAGACTATATAATCAATTGCAGCAAAGCTGTTGACTCCAGCAGGACACAAAGATCCATCTATTAGATCGAATGAGGATTCATGAGAGGATAGGTTTTAGATCACTGAATTCTGATTATACGTCTTTTTATGCTAAGCATAAAAACATAGGAAAAGGCATCAGCAAAGTTCTTATTAATCTAAATTCTCAGTAGTAGCTACCCATCCCTTCATCATATTCAGATCTCCATATTTTGGGATGTCAGCCTAAAAGAAGCAGGAAGCAACATGAAGATAAATTGAACACATGCTGTTTTATTGCTTCCTCTCTGCTATTTTCCTATGCAGGCCTCAGCTTCATGGATCTTTTCAAAGGACAATCCCTCTTTAAACATTGATTGCAATGTGTATGCAGATTCTTACCTCTGATTTATTCCCTTGCTTAATTGCAAGGTGGCTATGTTATGCTTTGGAGAAAATTTCCCTGCTCTCATAGATATTAATCCTATTCTGGAATTGTAGACATCAATTGTAGACCGCATCCTGCCGCATACCTCCCTACGACCGGTTAGAGCCCACAGAGTCGGCCTCCTCCAGGTCCCGTTGACCAAACAATGTCGGCTAGCGGGACCTAGGGGGAGGGCCTTCTCTGTGGGAGCCCCCTCCCTTTGGAACCAGCTCCCTCCAGAGATCAGGACCATCCCCACCCTACTGGCCTTCCGTAAAGCAATAAAAACTTGGCTCTTCCGGCAGGCAGGGTATGAATGAAAGTTTGTTTTTTAATGGATAGTATTTTAATATGGCTCCTTTTAAAAATTGTTTTTTATGTGTTTCTATATCTGCTGTGAGCCGCCCAGAGTCCCCCGGGAGTTGGGCGGCATAGAAATTTTAATAAATAAATAATAAAATAATAAGTGTAAAAACCTGATTTTTCAATAGACCTCCTGAGACAATATCCACGGTCTTTAGTCTCCATCTTTATGATATAGCTTGCTTTTCTGAAAATGATTATTGTTGCTTGCTCATCAGCATTCAGTAAATGTCAAATCTTTAGTCTATCCTTCATGCTACTGTTATAAACAGAGATTAATAAATAATCCATGGCGTACTGTGATACAGCATAATCCTTGTTAGATCAGACTAAATCATTGATCCAGTCACCAATTAAATATTTCCTTGAAATAATAGTTAAGGATTTTATGTTTCATTCTGAATATAGTCCTTGAATATATAATATAAAAGATAGAGGGCATTTATGAAACCCACAAACTCTAGCTCGGATTTTCACCCAATATTTACTAAATCACATTTCTTATTCAGTTCAAAACAGCCATAACAAACATTAACAGCAATCTTGCTCTAGCCCTTTGTAACTGAATATACATCTTCTACATAGATTTTCAAAATTTTCTCAGATTTGAATAATCGAAAACTTTTATTTGGGGAGTGGGGGCTGGCAAGGAAAGAGTGAAGAACAGCTATTTTGGTACCTGCATTATCTGATGGGCAGTTTGTTACTTAGTTTGGTAGACACAATATTAAATGATAGACCAAACATTACTCTAGAGCAGGGGTGTCAAAATCGATTTCATTGAGGGCCGCATCAGGGTTGTGTTTGACCTTGGCGGGCTGGGGTGGGTGTGGCCAGGGTAGGTGTGGCCAGCTCGATGTCAGTCGTGTCGGGGCTGTCTGTGGTGGCCCGAGTGCTTTGCCAGTGAAAACAGGCTCCGTTTTCGGCTGTGACTGCCTCTTGCAATCCCGCGGGTGGCCCTCCTGAGCTCTGTTTTCACTGTCAGAGGCACCGCGGGCTGGTCCTTCACTGTTTCCAGGGTGGCCCCTCGGGCCAGATCTAAGCACCCCACAAGCCGGATCTGGGCCCCAGGCCTTGAGTTGGACACCCCTGCTCTAGGGATTTTGATTTATTACAATGGCATCCAGCTTCCACTGAAATACTTCTAGAAAAAGTGCTTCAGCAGAATCACAAGATATTCTGCTTCAAGAAAGGGAACTGAATAAGGGAACAGAAAGACCTAACAGTAGCTTTGGAGATCAACGGGGGGGGGGGGGGGGCAAAGACAGGAAAGAATGGAGTCTCTGAAAAAGTGTCAATTCTTGAGAGACAGTGTGCTGCTGAGCTGGGAGGAATGAAAATATAATTTGTGAAGAGCTGCTGTTAGCATGGGGTGTGTTCTGAGAACTACTAATTGTGCAATGTGGAGACAGAATGACTGCTTCGTTCCGCAGAAGAGAGGCTGTTGCAAAAGTTAGAGCTAATTTTTAGAAAGTGATCAAGCCAAGTAAGAAAACAGAGGCTTGGGACAGCAATTTAGAAGAAGACTTCTAGAGTAAGAGTAGATCTCTATCAACTTTTTTTCCTCCTAGTCACCTAAATCAAAAAGATGTTCTTTGAAAATCCATGCACTTGAGAAAGGAAGAGCAGGAATAAAGAAAACTTTTTTTAAATTGGTGGGACCCAATAGGTAGAAAATGAACGGACAGGACTCTACAACTGTAATTTGCAATTCTCGTGGCATGTTTTGAGTTATTATTTGGAAACAACCTGGCATGTATTTGCAAAAAGTCCAAACTGTTAGATTGTGGGCAAGGATCACAGGAGACAGACTTCAGAACAGCTCTTTTATTCAGCTCTCTCAAACAACCAGCAAAACATGGTCTGACAGCTAGCTCTTTTATAGAAACCAATAGCGTTTGAGCATTCAAACGCTGGACCTGGGTGAAAGCATACAGTTCAGTTAGAGTTCAGCTAGAACATAACAAATCAGGGTTCAGTCAGAGTTCAGCTAGACATAACAAGTTAGAGTTCAGCTAGAGGTCAGTCAGAACACAACACAAACCTGTGGTGCTTGAATGATAAATCAGAAGCAGAGGTTTGGAAGAGCAGATAGATAAACAGAGACTCATAAAATAAGATAAAGATTGCATTGAGCAACAGGAGCTAATCAAAGAATCATCTCTGTAATAAAAGAGAATCAACCTAAAGAGTGAATGAGAACAAAAGTCAGAAGGAAGAGGCCCGGAAGACTTCTATGCCACTTAGAAATCACTTTAAATCCTTACAGGCTCTCTGCCTTTAGGGTAACAGAAAGAGACATTTCTGAGCAGGAGGTAGGGTGGTGCATCTCTGAAGCACAAAGAGGATGCTGTGGTGTCCATCAAGAAGATCATGGTAGTTAGTAACTCATTGCTATAAGGAACTGAAATACATGTGCACCAGTTGGACCCATTTGTCTATGAATATGGTATCGCTGTTGCCCAGAACAACAGACCAGGGAAATATTTGATCATTGTCCAGATCTGCTAAAAAGTAGATTTGGACAATGTTCAAATATTGGACAATATGACAATATATGGCTCACATAAATAAGTAAGAGGGATACTAAAAAGTATCCCTCTTACTCATCTATGTTGACCATATGATCTTGTCAAGAATAGCTAAAGCTGCTATTGACTTTTTAGATCTAGAAATGATACTTGTAAACCTGGGGGATCAAATTATGTTTTCATCCATCGTTCATATCATGTTCTGTTTATGGAAGAGGACTAAAAGAGCAAAGAATGATGTTGCAAATGAATGACTCGCTACACAAATCATGGGCACAGGAGAGATTTGGTTTCTGAGACTATAATCTGAACAATCTGGATGACAGATTGCTGGCAAGCAATGAGTTGCACATCACAAAGACTGGCAAAAATGTGTTCGCTAAAGCATAGTGAGGTTCATCAGGAAGACTTCACCCTAAATCCTCTGAGGGTTGGAAGTGAAAATCAATTCGGAAGTAAGCAAATAAAGATTTGTGTGTACCTGTCATGTCAACTATCACACCTCAATGAAAAATCTGAAAAAAATACTAGTTCATGAAGTTCACAGCCCTCAAGCAGTACAGTTCAGAGGTTGGGAAAAAAGAATGGTAAAGGAAAGCAAATCTAGTTAATAAGTAAAATACAGAATCGGAAAGGTAATTCCCATGACTGAAAGACATGTGGTGCAAATGATACTACCATCACTCAAAACGAATAGAAATAACAGGAATGAAGGATGAATTGCACTGTATGTTAAAAACTATGTATACTTGCTCAGAGATCATCTCAGAGGGCATCTGGATTAAAATGAATGAAGAAAAGCCCTACTGATGTGAGTATAGTATCTCCTATCACCTACTCAAACAAAGGGGAAATATGGATGATAACTTACAAAAGCAAAGTGTGGATCTTTTGAGGAAGCATGAAATAATAAGGAAGGAAGACTTTAAGTCCATCAACATAGAATTCTTTATTGGCCAAGTGTGATTGGACACACAAGGAATTTGTCTTTGGTGCATATGCTCTCAGTGTACATAAAAGAAAAGATACATTTGTCAAGAATGGTTGTCATAGGGTTCAAGTAAGCAATCAGGAAACAATCAATATGAAATAATCGTAAGGATACAAGCAACAAGTTACAGTCATACAGTCATAAGTGGGAGGAGATGGGTGATAGGAACGATGAGAAAAACTAATAGTAATAGTAATGCAGCCTAGTGAATAGTTTTACAGTGGTGAGGGAATTATTTGTTTAGCAGAGTGATGGCGTTCGGGAAAAAACTGTTCTTGTGTCTAGTTGTCTTGGTGTGCAGTGCTCTATAGCGACGTTTTGAGGGTAGGAGTTGAAACAATTTATGTCCTGGGTGCGAGGGGTCAGTAAATATTTTCACGGCCCTCTTTTTGACTCGTGCAGTATACAGGTCCTCAATGGAAGGCAGGTTGGCAGTAATTGTTTTTTCTGCAGTTCTGATTATCCTCTGAAGTCTGTGTCTGTCTTGTTGGGTTGCAGAACCAAACCAGACAGTTATAGAGGTGCAGATGACAGACTCAATGATTCCTCTGTAGAACTGTATCAGCAGCTCCTTGGGCAGTTTGAGCTTCCTGAGTTGGCGCAGAAAGAACATTCTTTGTTGTGCTTTTTTGGTGATGTTTTTGATGTTAGATGACCATTTTAGGTCTTGAGATATGATGGAACCTAGAAATTTGAAGGTCTCTGCTGTTGATACTGTGTTGTCTAGTATTGTAAGAGGTGGTAGGATGGGAGGGTTCAACATCTGTTGAAATACAAATTCTACCAAGCATTTCTTCCAAGAAATTCCTCATTTATCTTGCTGAAAACTTTGTCCTTCAGGGAACAAAGGCATAAGAAGCAACTATCTTTGAAATGTAGCTAACTAATAGAGAAGACTTAATTGATGAAGTGGAAGTATCAGAAGACTGAGGGAAAACCTAGTAGGAATTCTTGATTTTTTAGAGGAACTAAAGCTGATACAACTAAATGTATATCTTGGACTTCAGGAAAAATAGATTTTAATAAGTTGAGACCAACAAATAATAGAATTCCACAGTATGAAAAATTAATGACAATAGGAGCTCAAGATGGGGCAGATTTCCTAAATAAAAGTATAATAGAAATTAATTAGACAAAAAGAATCCAGTTTGAAAGGTACTTTCTTCTATACCATATTATATGAACCTGGTAGAGTTGCATGGGGAAAGTAATCTTTTGTTTGTCCATTGTGAAAAAGAGAGTTATTGAAATATGTTCCCACAGAGTTGACTTTCTTGTTCTCCTAGCAATTTATTCAGAAGTCCATTTTGGACAGCTATTGTTCATCTAATTAGAGTTCAGCATTTTGGTATCATAAATTTGTAGATCTTTAACTCTGTGTGTTTGTGTGTGTGTGTGTGTGTGTGTGTGTGTTGCTGTGTGTGTGTTTGTGTATGTGTTGCTGTGTGTGTGTGTGTAAAATGTGCAGCTTATACCTTAGGAAAACACTGAACTGAAATTTAGACTGGAAGAATTAAATCACTGTGACTAGCACAAAGTTTTGTTTTGAATCACATCATCGTTTGAGTGCAGATTAGTTAGCTTTTCAATCTCTGTGCAGATATCAATAAAGAAAGAGCATGTTTTGGGAAATTCATCTGGGCTAATGGAAGTTCTCCTTTCTCCTCATCGGAATCCCATCAGCTGCTAAAGAAAGTTCGATGTAGAAGAAAGATGTTTTCTCTCAATGTGGAAGGAAATTCTTGTTCCCTGCATCGTAGCTTGCCCCATTCAGTAGGATTTTTCTACTCTTTCTGAAGCATTTCAAAATATTTGAAGAACTTCTACGTGAAGCAGGGGGAGGGAAATCTGATTTTACCACCGAATTACTTGCTCCAAGTGTGGACTGAACCTAAAGAAAACATGTTATTTATGAAATTATATTTCTGAAATTTTGTTTCTCATTTTCAAGATCGAGAGCAAATACTAAATAAAATAGTTTCTGGTTCAAAATGGCTATATTACTTCTTTTTATGAATTTCCATATCACCTCCATACAGTTTTGTTCTACCATCATCAATACCACCTCAACTTGAAAAAAATATACCGTATTTTTCAGAGTATATGATGCACCTTTTTACCCCCCAAAAGAGGGTGAAAACTTGGGTGCATCTTATACACCGAATGTAGCCCCACCCACCCACCCACCCCCACCCTTTGGCCTCTGTCTTCCAGCAATTTACCTGTTTGCAGCAAACAGGGAAGAGCCTGTTAAGACAAGCAAGTCCTTAGCAGCTTCCCGATCACCAGCTGATTTGCCACATGCTAAAATGAAACTGAAACTGAAACTGCAAAGAGGCAAATAGCTGGGAGAGACACACAGATTTTTATTTTCTTTTGAACTGGATGCAAGGGGGTAAGTGAATAACTATAAATGTCTGTAGAATGTTTAAATTATTAGACTTATTTTTTAAAGACTGCTTTATTATTGTTCAAGAACCAGGGGTCTCCAACCTTGGCAATTTTAAGACTTGTGGACTTCAACTCCCAGAATTCCACAACCAGCTTTGTTAGCTTTGCTGGCTGTGGAATTCTGGGAGTTGAAGTCCACAAGTCTTAAAGTTGCCAAGGTTGGAGACCCCTGTAAATCTAGACAACTTAACAAAATAAAGAAGCTTTTTAAAATAAATGCTTGCTCTGAAGAGGCCCAGTGTTATTGTATCTTCTTTTAAATAATAGAGAATAATGTATACTTCCAGAAATTTTAATTAATTTTAACAGCTCTGTACAAGTATAGTCTGAAATGTAACAGTGTCCTGTTTAGTATTAGAGTTAAATCCTGACTTACCTTGGAGTAGATCTATTTAAATAATTGGGAGGAGTTAGTGTGACTACATTTAAGAAAACTTTCTGGCATAATGTACATTTCTCCAATTCTTTGCTATTTCTATGGGTCAGGCACACATGCACAGAAATACACAGCAGTGTATTTCTGTGCATGTGTATATCATCTGTGCTGTTTGCTGTTTGGCAAATTGCTTGGAGGCAGAGGCCTTTTTTCCTTGTTTTCCTCCCCCAAAACTAAGGTGTGTCTCATACTCAGGTGCGTCTTATACTCCGAAAAATACAGTACTACTGTTTCTTCAAGTGGATACTAAATTTTACGGGAACATTGTTAACTTTTTTTTTCAGGCCTTGGCAAAGCATAAGGAAAAATCTGTTTTGAATACTGTACCTTGCTTTCAGCTTAATATATGACTACTGGTAGTAGGACCAAGCCTTCCAATGCAATTCCAAATAGTGGTGCAGAATTTCAAGCAGCTTCATATTAAGCTCTGCAGCTCTCAACAAATCCATCTAAGCATAATTTCTGTAGACATAAAGATTTAGCTAGATTTTAGGGGAGATCCACTTACTTTTCTACAGTAATTTGAAGACTCACAATCTAATCCTATATTTGTGGATTTGGTAAGACATTTGCATCAGTATGAATAATATCGCAATCTGAAAATCCGAAACTTTTCAAACAAGGGAATACGCTGCAAATAAGAATTAGCCACAAATGTACTTTTTATCCAGTAGTTAAAGATACTAAAATTATTCCATGATATATACATATATATATATATTTGCATTTTCAGCAAGCATTGAATGTTTTACATGAGATCCAATGCAATATGGTAGTTAAGGTATTGGACTGGGGACACCTTGATTCAAATTCACTTGCAGCCAAGAAAGTTTACTGGATGTCTTTTGGCTAGACCAAAGCTACACCACAGACCAAGCTACACCACAGGGAGGTTGATGTGGGGGAAATCTAGTGGAGGAAATGCTATATGCTTTTGAGCTGATTATAAATATGTTGTAAAGTGTTTTAGTTCATATTTGCACAACACATTTTCTAGACACTAATCTTCATTACTGTCACTTGTTCTTAGAGAAGATAGAAGGGAGATGGGAATGATGGCTTCTCTTCAGGAGCTGGACCTGCATGTTTTCAGCAATCCCCAACAAGGGGTTACGAAATAATCTACACCAGTAGTTCTCAACCTTTTCTTCACCACAGAACAACACAACCTTTTGTGGCCACCGACCACCAAAACTTTACTCAAGATTTAAAGTACTAGACTACATCAAATATTTATTTCAATTTTCTCATGAAGGGCCTTCAAATTTGGAGAGAAGGGGGAATAAGTTATACACCAAACCTGCTGATGGAATGGGGCTATCAGGGGGTCAGTTTTAGTGCAACAGAGAAAGGAGGAAATGATCTATTCTAAGGAACATGATCTTTTTGGAGGGGCAAAAGATTTTGGAATGACATTGGGCAAGAAAAGTTTCTTCTTTTCTGGCTTTCAGTAAATGGAATAGAGCAAGAAAGTAACCCTTTTGTTTCCTAGAACCTAGACCAGTGATGGCGAACCTTTTTTGGTTTGCGTGCCAAAAGGGGGGGGCACGCTAGCGCGTGCACATATACCCACCCCGATTCCCTCCCCCCCCACGCATGCACACAACCCCCCCATGCTGCCCCTGCACATGCGCACACACCCTCACCCCCGCGCAAAGGCCTTACTGAAGCCTGGGATGGTGAAAAATGGCAAAACGGGCAAACCGGAAGTTCGGAAAAATGCACTTCCGGTTTGCCCGTTGGGCTGTTTTTCGCATTCCGGGGCTTCAGGAAGCTTCCCTGAACCCTCCGGAGTGCAAAAAACTGCCCAACGGCAAACCGGAAGTGCGTTTTCCAAACTTCCGTTTTGCCCATTTTGCTGTTTTTTGCATTCTGGGGCTTCAGGAAGCTTCCCTGAACCCTCTGGAGTGCAAAAAACTGCCCAACGGCAAACTGGAAGTGCATTTTTCCAAACTTCCAGTTTGCCTGTGGAACTGAAATAGGGCAACGCCTCGCGTGCCCTCTGATATGGCTCCGCGTGCCACCTATGGCATGCGTGCCATAGGTTCGCCATCACTGACCTAGACTAAAGATTAATGCAACATATATTACAGGATTCTAAATCCAGGAATTTCATACAGATAGAAAAATTATTAGAAGTCATAGTTGTTTCACATAAAAATCTATTTCTGGAAATCTCAAAACTTTAATTCAGCAGCATAATCTGAGTTGCAGAGGGAATTGGGAATCCTTGGTGATCTAATGGTAGCCTGGGATTCAGCATTCAGTTATGGGGTTTTCTGTTTCTTGCCATGATTTTCCTGTATTCCAAGGAAAAAGTACAGGAATTTGATTCTATTTCCTAATTCTCACATGCAGGAAAGCATGCCCTTAATTCTTTGTTCCTTGATCTACAGTCCAGGAAATGAAGGACTGGGCATGGTGAGGATAGAGAGAAAGCTGACATTTATATAACAAAAACAAGAAAAAGCTGCTATATTCTAGTCATATATACATATTTCAGTTTCGTGTAATTTAGCTGTATTCAAGCAGTAATTCTTAGCTCTCATCTTCTCCAGCATTTGATCTTCATGTCCTAAATAATTTTCTTAGACTCTCAAGAAAATTAGTGAATCTCAATAGGGTTTACAAAATGTGAATCATGGGAAGCAGGCCAATGTTGTTTAACTAGATTTGTCTTCAATTCTCCAACAAAGGATGTTTGAAATTCCAAGTGTTATAGCTTTAATATTTATTACTTTTGGTTACAGCTTGAAAGTGAATCCTAACTCTCTAATTGGAATCATGTTTAGCTAGTTGTGAGCAGTAACAGGGACTAAAAATCTGTTGCCTCATTCCTCAGGAATGGCTAATCTCAGGGGCAGGTTCCTAATTTTTTTACTACCACTCTGTGGGCGTGGCTTATTTTGTGGGTGTGGCTTGCCAGCCATGTCACTGGGTGGGCGTGGCTTGCCAGCCATGTCACTGGGTTGGCGTGGCTTGCCAGCCATGTGACCGGGTGGGCGTGGCTTGCCGGTCATATATTAGTTATTTCAGAGAGATGTTACTACTATTTTTGCTATTTTGTACCTTATATGAAAAGTTTTACATACAAAGTGCGTGTTACACCATGGCAACACAGCAACCTTTATATGCAGAAAATGCTATAGTTAAAAGACAAGCAAGTCTCATACAGCATTTTTGGTTTCAGTCATGGATTCCTTAGACGAAAATATTGAGGACTGTTAAAAGAACAGTATCTTTTAACAGTCCTCAATGTTTTCATCTAAAGAATAACAGTATAAAACTGTATAAAATTAACAGTATAAAAGGTTAAGCTTTCGGAAAATGCCCACTTTGGGAAGCTTTAGGCAAAAGCGAAGGAAAAGTCTCAAATGCGAGCTTCTTATTATTTTCAAGCGAAGGGATGGGGAAAGACTTAATTATCAGGTTTCTGGGCATGCGGAGAAGAATTTTTTTAAAAAAATTAAAAAAATTTTTTTTTAAAAATGGCAGCGCCCAGGCACTGGCAAACGACCGCACCGGTACTGTGGTGTCACCAGCGGGCCGCTACCGGTGCTATAGAGTGGACCGCACCTGTAGGAACCCACCACTGGCTAATCTATCAAAGAAGAGGCATGTGTTTTGTCCCAGAACTGGGATCTTTCATTTTCATGAAATCATAGAATTGTAGAAGTGACCACAAAGATCATGTAGTCTGATTCTCTGTAATGTGCAGGAAAACCAATTAAATCATTCAGATATGGCTGTCAACTTAAAAACCCACAGCCTCTAGACATAAAATGTTCCATGATTGTACAAATCTTGCCATAGAAAAGTTTTTCTCTATACTTTTATAGCTTCTGGTTTCTGTGGGTTCCTAACCATTTTCTCCATGACACACCTTTATATATCTAAACACTGATATGTTTCTTCTCACTTTTCTTTTCTTGAAGTTCCTTCAAATTGTCCTCAAAGGACAGGTCCTCAAAACCCTGTAACCTCCTCATTGTCTTCCCTTGAACCCTCTCTAACCTACCAATATCCTCTGGAAATTTGCTACCCAGAAGTGTCTACCCTATACTCTCACCAAGTGAAGAAAAATAATGACTTCAACGTCTTTGATACAACGTTCATTTAATATATAGCCCAGAATAGTATTAGTCGAGTTAGTAATTATTGAATGATGTTCAGTTCATTGTTAGTAACCACCTCCAAATCCATATTCATTCAAGTAACTGCTCACCCAGCTTTTCATTGGACAAACATGCTGGAAAGAGTTCCCCCCAAAAATGCAATCATTGCTGTGGTCATTTGAGTACAAGTTCTAGACAGACAGACAAGACAGACAGACCACATTTATACACCATTGCAAATAGACCCTCAGTGGCTCCTACTATCTGCACGGATAAATTTTTGGAAGATAGCAGGGGCATGCTTCAGCATGTGGGTGGGGAAGTCACTGAAATGGTAGTTATGAATCCTCACCAGTGGGAAACTTGGGAAGAGCTTTTAAACAGACACAGTGTCCCTGTTTCTTTAAGGAAGAGTGGATCATATAAGAAAGATAGCCAAGAAAGCATGATTGTTTTCCTACTTGGTTCAGAAGAGTATTTCATTCTCTCTTATATGCCTCTCCTTTACTGGAGCCCGAAGGACAGAAATCTCTTAAAGCAGAAGATAACTGGTATGAATAATTCATACCATCTAATTTCACACCATTTCAACTTCTTTGCTGCCTTGTAATTAACACGTGCAGATTATTTAAGGAAGACAGAAAATTGCTTTTAAATGCAGGTAGAAGGACACCATTGGCTAGCCCTCTGGAACAATGCGTAATAATTACACCTTTCTCCAAGAATTGACTGGCATGATTAAGCCTCCTGTAGTCACCTTCACCTTTTGTTTGGAAGAACAGGTAATAGAAATTCTGAAAGAGAACATGAAAGGTCTTAGTTTCACAGTTGTTGTGTATGTGCATGTGTGGTTTTTTTTTTTTAGAAAAGGTGTGTGGTTTTTTCTGCTCCAGTAGCCTGCTGTAATAGGAGCAACAAAACACATTTCTATCAATGCTGTTCTTTTCCTCCTCTCTGCCCTAATAAATCTCCACTGTTTTGAAAACCAGAAGATTGAATTTAACATGGAGATTAGATATTTACTCTATTCCATTAACAATAAAGGGAAATACTTTGGGATCAAAGCAGGGATTTCTACTTACCTTCCCCACCGCATCACAACGGAAGTGCACGTTTTGCACGTGTGCATCCCCTCGTGCAATTTAGCTTCAGCACATGCTCAGTAGTTAAAAACAAGCCCAAAAAACAGGAGGAGCTGATCAGCTGGGCTTCGGAAGAAGCAATAAAGGTCTGTATAATCCAGGGGGTGGGAGGGCGGGCCCACTTCCAAGCACACGGAGAACATGCGCAGAAAAAAAAACCTGGGGAAAAAATTCAAAAAAAATTCAAAAAAAAAAAGATGGCGGCTCCCACGGACCGGCACCGACCAGTCTGGTTCCGTGACATCACCAGCGGGTTGCTACTGGTTCGGGCAAACCGGTCCAAACCGGGAGGAACCCACCTCTGGATCAAAGTTGGCATAGGTTAGTTCAAGAATAATTTTGCATAGGTGGGAAAATAATCAAAAGTTAACTCCAGCATTACTTTCATTTTTTTCTTTTCAACCCTTCACTGTGTAGCTCAGAAGCTGGCCAGGTGAAGCCTATCATTGCCAGGTCATTTGATGCACCTAAAATGATGCTCACCACTTCTCACAGGAAATGAACAATGGCAATTCTCATGGGACAGTCAAAGATGGTGAAATTGCATGAACATTTTAGGAGATTTCAGTATTCTCATACAAAGTTTTACAGTGAGATTGCTGAAATCTTGCAAGTGTTGATTTCTTCTTCGTAGTCTGGTTTATCTATAATTTTTTTATTCCATTCTGGCAAAAAAGGGGAAAAAATCATGGGCACTTTAACAAAGCATATTATAAAGGAGATTATCCTTTCTCATTTCTATACATTTGGGAGACTGGATCACTATTTAATATTCTAATATTCCTGAAGTTTGTAGGATTTTGATTTTTTAAGCTGTTGTAGATCCCATTTGGCATTTTTTTGCCCATGGTAGCTAATTTTCTGCTTTTCCCAGTTCATTCCTCTGAATCAGGTAAAATTGACATGAAACACCCTACAACTTCTCACACAGTCGTTTAGATACCTGCATAGCTGAGCATCTGTCCTCTGAACAGAATTGGCAGTCTTCACATTTCTCTAGTTTACAAGTCTCCCCAATTTTTCTCAATGGCATATATGAAAGGAATATTCTAAAGCAACTTTAAATGGTTCTGTGAGAAAGGTGTCAGAATAGACAGTTTTCTGGTAAAATCATAGGCCAGGAATTAGAATTCAGAAGTAGATACTGTAAGTATGTAAGAAGAGACAGGTTTGTAGTTGCAATTGTCAAAAAAAATGAAGAGAGGGAGATACAACCAGGAATTGGCCGAATGCTGAAGTTCAACACAACTCGATTCTATACATCAGTGATGGCGAACCTTTTTTGGTTTGCGTGCCAAAAGGGGGGGGAATGTGGGGGATCACGTGTGTGCGTGCCCACACTCATAATTCCATGCACCCCCGCACATGCACGTATGACCCCTCTGCTCCCAGCATGCAATGGCACACCCATTTTTTGCTCTCCCCAGGCTCCAGAGCCTTTCTAGGAGCCTGGGGAGGGCGAAAACGGCCTTCCCCACCCCCTCTGGAGGCTGGAAACAGCCTGTTTCCCGACTCCCAGTGGGCCCAGAAGGCCCGAAAATCAGCCGGCTGGTGCACACATGCACACCGGACCTGAGCTCGCGTGCCCACCGATATGGCTCCGCGTGCCACTTGTGGCACCCGTGCCATAGGTTCGCCATTACGGCTATACATTATCTTCTAGGCATCTTCTGATAGAAGCAAAGGATCTTGCTTTTGATAAACTCTCACAATCCATTCTGTCATCCAAAGAAAGATAATTTAATAACCTCTAGTATTCCACTCTATTCTAGAAAATAGGAAACAAATGAGAGATGGTTTTATTTCTTATCCATTCCATATTAGTGTCCTCCTGCTTGATGCTTAAATTTAGCTTGTGAAATTATGTGTTCCCAGACCTCAGAACACTATTAGTCATACATTAAAATATAACTCATCAAATTAGGAAGCAGTTTAAAGGCTTTGGATTGGCCAAGCTTGTATAAATACTATCAATCAAGCATTCAATCCTTGTCTGCTCAATCAAATATGTGCCCAGCCTCAACTTGTTGACTGAGCTTTGTCAACTGAAAAGCACACACATGCACACACCAGATAAGCTTTGGAATCTCTACACATGGCTCTTGAATGATGCTTCCTGGGCACATTCACTGAATGCAGAAATGAAGGCAGATTACTTCTGTTTCCAAGTTCTCACTTAAAAATACTGGTCGCTTTATGATGCTTAGGGCTGAAACCTTCAAGCCCCATGAGTTCTGTTGAGACATTTATTGGAGGTGGAGAAAGATTTCTCTGTGTGAGAGACAGTGCATTCCTGAGAGAGAACTATACTAAGTGCCAGAGCCCACTGTAGCAACATTGCCAAAAAGGCATTAAGAGTTGTTAACCTAATCTTAGGTAGCTTCTTCTTTGGTAATATTGTACTACTAACCACAGCATACAAAACATTTGCTAGGCCAATTCTGAAATACAGCTCATCTGTCTGGAACCCGCACTGCATTTCAGACACTAATACAATTGAGTGAGTCCAGAGATATTTCACGAGAAGAGTCCTCCATTCCTCTGCTCGCAACAGAATACCTTATGCCAGCAGGCTTGAAATTTGGGGCTTAGACAACTTAGAACTATGCCGCTTTCGGTCTGACCTAAGCGTAGTACATAAAATGATCTGCTACAATGTCCTACCTGTCAATGACTACTTCAGCTTCAACCACAACAATACACGAGCACACAATGGATACAAACTTAAGGTAAACCGCTCCAAACTCGATTGCAGAAAATACGACTTCAGCAACAGAGTGGTCAATGCCTGGAATGCACTACCTGACTCTGTGGTTTCTTCCCCAAACCCCCACAACTTTAACCTTTTACTGTCTACTGTTGACCTCACCCCATTCCTAAGAGGTCTGTAAGGGGCGTGCATAAGTGCACCATCGTGCCTGCCATCCCTGTCCTAATGTCCCCATTTATTTGTCCCCATTTCATGTTTATGAAGTATACATGAAGTATACATTTCAGGTATACTTATATCTGTTATCTTATACATGCTTGACAAATAAAACAAACAAACAAACAAACAAACAAACAAACAAATAAATAAATAAATAAATAAAATACTATAACTAGTACAGGAAAGGGATTTATTGAAAGATGTACATTGGAAGACTAGATAAAGCCTACCAGGAGGAGAGTCCAAGAGCAGGTACATACATGGCTTGGAAGAAAGACAGATGGAAGCAATTATTAGTATTTTAAAGGGCATACAGTTCTAAAGGACTTCACTCTTGTCATTGTATTTTGTTCCAAATACATAAAGGGGCCAGCAGGAATGAGAAAGGGTAATCCTGGGTCCTCAGTGCCAGCCTACAGGTTAACCACTCAAACCCAAGTGATGTACAATCAATTTTACTAAAAAGGGTTAGAGTTACAGTTAGAATTACATTAGGATCACCTCAGTCATGATTTATTAAGATTCCTTCCACCTACATCATTGTCTACTTTTTGGGTATAATCAGGCCATGTGTCAAGGTCCTTTCCAAGTTCAGTAGGCACAGATAGTCTCCATTTAATCAGCAGGCTTCTTGGGAAACCAAAGATGGGATACAGACCTCTATATACTCTACCATCAATTACTGCTGGCTGTGTGAACCAGCTTTCAATCCTCCTCCCTGGGGGGGGGGGGATGTTGAAGGCAAGTTTCCAATCTCTAGTTCAGGGGTCAGCAACCCGTGGCTCTGGAGCCATATGTGGCTCTTTCATCCCTCTGCTGCGGCTCCCTGTTGCTCAAAATATGTGTCACAACCGCCAATGTGTAATACCCGCCAGCACGCGATTTATTGAGCTTTTTGATCCCCGGTAGGCCAACCATGGATAAATCCAAGAAAAGAAAAGTTTCAGAAGAAAACAGAACATTTAATTCAACTACATATGCTAGTTCTGTGGCCGCTCAGGAAATAGTCAGGCATGGGAAGGGTTTTGTGGCTCCCTGTGTTTTCTTTTCTGTGGGAAACGGGTCCAAATGGCTCTTTGAGTGTTTAAGGTTGCCGACCCCTGCTTGGGCAGGGGGTTGGACTAGATGACCTGCAAGGTCCCTTCCAACTCTATTAATCTGTTCTGTACATGATCAGTTTTTAACTATAATGATTAAAGTGTGCAGATGATTCATGGTTACTTGGTCAATAAGAAACATCAGATATGGCCTGTAGTGCTTAAGTGATACTTAGAAATATAAGATAGTTATATTTCAGAACACAGAAATGCAAATGCTTCACATGATATTTTTCCTAAGACAAATAGAGTCCATAAAGTAAATAAATATCCTCATCTCTAAGCTTTGGTCTTTGTGGCAGTGTTTCCAATGGCAGTCATAAAGCCACTCGCTCATAAGCAGAATAATTACATCTAAATTGCATTATATAATTAAAGTCATGGTGAATGACTTGGATCTTGTCTTCAAAATAGAACTAGACCTGGAATCAGACCTTGTTAGTGGCCAGAAAGAGTTTAATTATTAGAGGAAGTCCAAGTGAAATTTTGTGTACTTTAATTTTAAAAAGTACTCCTATGTAAACAAAAATGAAAATAAAATATATTTGTAGAGAATAGCTCCAGTATTTCCATCCTATTAGGTTTAAGTTATATTGGTAAAATATTCATTAAATTACTATAATTTTGGTTATTTCTTGTACTAACTATACTAACAAGAAATAATAACACAGATATATTATTGCATCTTATCCAGTTGTGAAGAACTCAAAGAATGTGAAAGCCAACACTGGCAGCTGTGACTTCAGATTGTTGTGAACAGATAATAATAACAGTATGAATAGTAATAAGAGCCTTGGGTGAAATCTTAAAACACCTGGAGCACCACCTGAACACCATTGGCATTGACAAAATCATCATTAGTCAATTGCAAAAGGCAGCTTTACTTGGAGCAGCTTTCATCCTGTGACAATACCTTTATCACCATCAACATGCGCCTAAAATTTGGGGAGCAGTCAAATAAAGGATAATAATTATGCTTGGATCTGTATAGTAAGCTACACATCAGGATTGTGTGGAGCTTCAAATGAGTGCTTAGTTTTGAGAAAGGTTTGTGTATGACTTACTTCAAGGCTGCTTTGGCAAATGGGTTTTCTCAGGAGTTGTGCTGAGCTTCTATTCTTTCCACTTTCAGGAACAGCATCAAACTATTTTTTTCTCATTTTGCATTAGATTTAACAGTTCATGCAGTTCTTGTTACTATTTGTACATTTGATTGTTTAACTTATTTTTATTATGATTATTACAGTTAACTGCCTTGGCACATAATTGTAATTAATAACTAAAATCTGTATTTTCTCTCTCTCTCATAGTGTGCAGCAAGATAGTCATTAATCATTATTATTGTGGCATTTTGAATTAATTGGTAAGTAAAAGAAGGTTCAAATCAAGTAAAGAATATTATAACATCTTATTTTGTTCAGAAGGGCCACGATGGCTCAGCGATTAAAGATGCTGAGCTGGTCAGTTGAGAGCTGACAGCCTGGGTTCAAGACCATGCAATGGGGTGAGCTCCCATTCCTTGCTCCAGATCCTGCCCACAGCATTTCATGCACCTTTGGTGTGTATAGCTATGCTGGCCACATGGCCATGGAAATTGTGTTCGAACAACACTGGGGCCCTTGGCCAAGAGATGGAGATGAGCGCTGCGCCCTAGAGTTGGACACAACTAAAAATACCTTTTATTTTCTTCAAGGAGGTTTGCAATAATTTTATCTCTAACTAAAATTTTGGGGACTAATGACATATTAGAGCTGGATTTTAGATTTTAGATTAAAATTCGCACCTCCAGGTTAAAAATAAAGCTCACAATGGATCAAAACCAAAGTCATGTAAAATGAAATTCTGGGTTCAAATACATACAATGATCAAAGAACATTCAAGAATATTCAAAGAATATTCAAATCAGAACTCTTCTTGTTGGGACTAATGGATAGGAAAATTACAAATGAATTACGGAGGACTGTTTTGGTACTATAATAGAATTATGGGGCTGGAAGGGACCTTGGAGGTCTTCTAGACCAACCCTCTGCCCAAGGCAGAAGACCTTATGGCATGATGGCGAACCTATGGCACGGGTGCCGGAAGTGGCATGCAGAGCCATCTCTCAGGGCACGCCAGCTGTCACCCTTTGCTCTTCCAGGTTCTGCGCCGGCCAGCGGGTCTTCACATGCACATGCGCACCAGAAACTGGAAGACCGCACACCGGAAACCAGAAGCTCAGCTTCCTGGCACGCACATGTGCACTGGGGAACTGCTCTTCCGGTTTCCTGTGCTCCCCGCGTGCGCGCATGGTTCCGTTTTGGCACTCGGTGCTGAAAAGGTTCACCAACACTGCCTTATACAATTCGAGGCAAATGGTTTTCCAATCTTTTCTTGAAAACCTCCAGTGGTGCAGCACTCACAACTCTGGGAGGCTGTTCTGTTGACCAATTGTTCTCACTGTCTGGAAATTTGTCCTTGGATCCAGGTTGGATCTTTTCTTGACAAGTTTCCACTCATTGCTTCTTGTCCTACCCTCAGGTGCTTTGGAAAGTGAACTTCCCATTTTCTGTTCTGTACTCTCTCTCTTTGGAGAGTAAATGAACTTCCCATTCTTTCTCCTTAGAAAGAAGGAAATTATGCTGTTATTTAGAGACAAAGGATAAAATAGAAATGTACATTTAACTGCTGTTAAGAAGACTGGAAGCTGCTTCTTTATAACTTTTTCTTTTCTTTTCTCCATTTCTTTCTTTGGAATTTTTTCACTTACTTATTCATTTTCTTTACTTCCCTTACTTATCTCTTTGACAATGTGCATATGCATTCCTCTTATGCAACAGGATTTCCTTCTCCTGCAAGATCAGCATATTTTATATGTGTTCCGGAGAAACTGCTCCCTCTGACCCTCCAGATGATATATTGGGGGGTGTGCAGAGAGTTTTAGAGAAATGGGAATCATGATTCTTCCTCTACTGACTTCAGAAACCCTGCAATTCAAAGAGCTAATTGAACGTATTGCTGACATTTGTTAAACAAACAATTTTGCAAAGCGAGGTAGAGTCATCAAGTCTGCATTGCAAGTTTGACAGTTAGATTGAGTAATCTAAATACAAGATGATTGACCTCTGATTATTTATTGTTATGTAACTTTTATTGCCTAAAACATACAGTTACAGCCAGAAGCATAAGTATAAGACAGATGGTAAAAAATATGCACAGTTTCTTACAAGCTTAAAAATATTCCAGATAAAAAATGGTACCCATCCATTAATATTCACACCACTAAACTGACTAGCAAGTGAGGCAAGACAAAGGAGGTAAACACTGTCCATTCTAGAGCTGCAAATGAAGTCTTGTCTTCCTTTCTTGCCTCCTTGTAGGCCTCTCCTCTTTTGGGTGTGTAACATCGATAGAAAAGAATATTTGTAGCTCAGCACTGAACCGTGGAGTCCTTGGTGTTTTCTGTGGATGAGATGATGATGATGATGATGATGTTACTTAGTTTGGTAATGAAACATCTGCAAGAAAACAACCAAACTCAAAGAGTGTCAGGGACGCCCCATATATAACTTCACATCCATATCACATAATTCATTTTCTAATTTCCCCCATTTTGTTTCTGTACAAGGTTTTCAACACATTTTGAGGAATTGGCATTTGTTTCAGTAGGCCTTGCAGATCCTTTCAGCTTTTTGAATCATTCTGACTTTATCCTTGTGCTTGTTGTTAAAACATAGAACATAGAATAATAAAGTTGAAAGGGACCTTGTAGGTCTTTTAGTCCAACACCCTGCTTGAGTAGGAGATCCTATACCCGTGATGGCGAACCTATGGCACGGGTGCCACAAGTGGCACGCGGAGCCATATTGGTGGGCACGCGAGCTCAGGTCCGGCGTGCATGTGTGCACCAGCCGGCTGATTTTCGGGCCTCCTGGGCCCACTGGGAGTCGGGAAACAGGCTGTTTCCAGCCTCCAGAGGGTGGAAAGGCTCTGGAGCCTGGAGAGAGCGAAAAATGGGTGTGCCATTGCATGCTGGGAGCAGGGGGGTCATGCGTGCATGTGCGGGGGTGCATGGAATTATGAGTGTGGGCATGCACACATGTGATCCCCCGCATTCCCCCCCCTTTTGGCACGCGAACCAAAAAAGGTTCGCCATCACTGTCCTATACCATTCCAGACAAATGGTTGTGAGCATAGGTGGGTTTCAGCAGGTTCTGACCAGTTCTGGAGAACCGGTAGCGGAAATTTTGAGTAGTTCAGGCAACCAGTAAATACCACCTCTGACTGGCCCCACCCCCATCTATTCTGTGCCTCCCAAGTCCCAGCTGATCGGGAGGGAATGGAGATTTTGCAGTATCCTTCCCCTGCCACGCCCACAAAGCCACGCCAAGCCACACCCACAGAACCGGTAGTAAAAAAAATTGAAACCCACCACTGGTTGTGAGACATTGTGGACAAATCTTTGTCATTCTTTCTTTTATCATTCTAAGAGTGTGCCTGGCTGACATGTCTTTATATCCACCTTCCAAACCATTTTGAGAGTATATTACTTATTTGTTTCTGTTGCCTTGTTCATATCTCATCTGCTGACTCAAGGTTGCTGTGGTTACTTACTTCTACTCTATGATTTCCCCAGGCTTGCATGAACCCTTTTAAAAGATTTCTATTTACTGCCCACAAAAAACCAAGGTGTAGCAAACAGTCTGTCAGTTCTAATCTATAAATGGCCAGACTGTAACCCAAGACACTGTTTACCAGAAGTATGACCCACTGTCAGTTTTCACAGTCTTTTACCACAATGGACCTGTAGAATTTATTAAGGGTAATTAATTTTTAATTGGCCTGAAATTTGTAATTATTCTAATTCATTGACTTAATACAAGCTCTGGAATTTAAGGTTTTTTATCTATTACACAGAACAAGAAACGTCTGTATTGGTCTAAATCCAAACCATTTCAAACTTTGCATGTACTGAATCATGAATTTATTTTGATAAATTGCAACCCTCTTTTATTTTAAATGAGAGAATATTTTGTTCTTGTTTTGAATTGCACATGTTTCTTTTGTAACATACCTGGTTTGGTGGACAACTTTTCTTTCCTAAACCTCTTTCTTTTATAGACGAAGGAACTTTTTAGCAATTAGAGCAGGAATCTTCTCCAAATACGCACCTCCTTTCCCCATCATACATCTGTTCCTTGAAACAAGGTCCCATCTGTCCAAGAGGTGATCCAACACTTCCTGAAGTTATTGCTTAGAAGATAACTCAGGAAGACTCTTCAATTACCATGAATATTAATGCCTGCTCATAATATAAAGCTGGGAAATTGCAGTAGTATACACCACCAGATGGAGAGGTTTCCTTGATTGGCAATCACCTCTTGCTAATACTTGTTTGCTATTTAACTATTTGGACTTAGGCTATTGCAAATCACTGTTTCCTGGCTCTGAATGGCACTATTTCCAATGAAGCTCAGGCATCTCCGTATGTATCCGATGACCAGGGGCAAGTGGAGAAAGTTATATTGCTGACAAATAATTGCAGTGTCTGCTTGCTTAACATTTGCAGCAAATCAACAGTGGCATTTGGCAAGGCTGCCTTGAGGTCTGGCGTTGTCAAGCTACATAATGGTTGTAAATATGCTGAGCTGCTAATAATATTAGACCAGGGTGCACCATATTTAAAAAGTGTAAATAGATGGATTCTGAGAGCACTTTTGTTTTGCTTTCTATACATCTATATGTTTTAGATTGAAGGAACTCATGACATCCTGTATAATTCATTAAGCATTCAACATATAGACAATGTAGTATTTTACTGCATATATTTTAACAATGGTCTTTGCATTTAATATCTAATATCTATATTTTGGATTTCTTGGGCTACAGCACATAGGAGGCAGTTGAAGTTTGAGGTACCCTCCCTCCTAAGGAAAACTAATGAGTTCAGTTGAATAGTTCAGCACATGTGCATTTTTTTAACCTCCATTAGAACTGAAGCAGAATCAGAAACAGAATAGAGCTAGAAGGGACCTTGGAGGTCTTCTAGTCCAGCCCCCTGCTCAAGAGGAGATACGATACCATTCCAGACAAATGACTATCCAATCTCTTCTTAAAGACATCCAGTGATGAAGCACCCACAACTTCTGACAGCAAACTGTTCCACTGGTTAATTGTTCTCACTGTTAGGAAGTTTCTCCTTAATTCCAGGTTGTGTCTTTCCTTGATTAGTTTTCATCTATTGTTTCTTATCTTGCCCTCTGGTGCTTTAGAAAATAATTTGACCCTCTCTTCTTTGTGGCAGCCTCTCAAATACTGGAATACTGCTATCATGCCCCCCCAAGTCCTTTTTTTCTCTAGAAAAAACCTTGCTTTTCTCCACATTAAATTTAATTTTGTTGGATAGGGCCCAGTGTTCAAGTCTGTTGAGATCTTTTGGGATCTTGAGTTTGTCTTCTGGGGTGTTGGCTAGTCCTGCCAGCTTGGTGTCATCTGTAAATTTGATGAATTCCCTTTCTATTCTCTCATCTGAGTCAATAATGAAGATATTGAAGAGTACTGGGTCTAAGACGGAACCTTAGGGGTACCCCACTGTTTATTTCCCTCTATGTAGATGTAGTACCATTAAGGACTACTCGTTGAATAGTTTGTTGGCCATATTATAACAGATTTGGTGATAGAGTGAGATAAATCAGTCATCATTCTTATTTGTCATCATCATTATCATCATCATCTTTATTAAGGTTTGTGCAGAGCAACCCTTGAGTTATCAAGGACATGCACATAGAAGTAGGATATTGCAGTAGATATGAGTAATGATCCAGTCACATACACAGCTATGTTAAAGTGCATATAGTGTTTACTTTAAGAAATAGCACAGACCATAAACAGTCCAGGTCATACACATTCAATCCAGTCAATATCTAGAAGTACAATAATCTTCTTACCAGCTTGTCTTTGTCTTACACATTCAACAAAGATATTACAGCTTACAAAGACATCAGAATATCAGAGAGAGTAACAGAGCATAACACAGAGATCACTATCTAATCAAAGAGTCAATACCAAATGAAACAACAGAGAATAAGCCATGATCTCTAGTTCCCTCTTATGGCAACTTGCAATACTACAGCCAATCAGAATATAGCATACAGTTTAAAGCTATATTACATAAATACATACAACCATACAATGTTGGCTTGTTTATATATTGCGAACCCAACTGTTTGGACAGAGTCCTAACAATCTTTCTGAAAAGTATTGTACTTATATGCGTTATTTTCACCGTGGGGTTTTTGCACAACTAAGTCATTATCTGTGGCTGAGGGCATTTGCAGAGGTTTAAACCCAAGGTTCTCCTACTGTCTTCTGTGTTTCTTCCCTTATTGTCTCTCTGTCTGTCAGTTTTTGGTTTCCTTACTTCTCACTTAATCTGATAGCCTGTTTATAAATGTTTGCTTTCTTTTCAATTATATAAAGTTCTTCACAACTAAGTGGGCAAAATTCATCTTAAGATTTCTTTTTCTATCATTGCTTTTGGAATGACTCTGTGGGAGACCTAACACAATAATGTAAACAAACCCAATTCCTCCAGAAAAGAGTGCTCTCTTGTACACATAATGAGGGTTCATCATTTTGACTAATTGCACTGAAAAACAAAAGCTCTTGCTCCATTTAGCAATTTGGTAGACCTCTAACTCTTCAGTGCAAACAATTCCTCAGGGACAGCAGGTGGCCTTCTCTTATACATTTTAATAGGACCCCGCTAAAATATTTATTATTTTATTGGATTAGTTTATGTGGCAACCAGCTGGGAATTTGCAATAACTTTTCTTAGTATTATCCCTTTTCTCAAAGACCTTGGAATAAAATATTGTCTTTGTTTGGACTATACATTGTTAATAAAAATTTATCTAGGAGATACCAGATTGCAGAAGGCTATTTTTGATAGCAGTGATGGGCTGGGAAGGAGATAGTTCTTTATGAGTTAAAAGGTCCAAATATAAATACAATCCTGCCTCCAACAGT
>JALIGW010000060.1:3202500-3222500 GCA_023053685.1 Diadophis punctatus similis | reverse complement strand
CTTCTTCTTCTTCTTCCTCCTCCTCCTCCTCCTCCTCCTCCTCCCCCCAGAATTCTCACCAAGCTTGTCAAAGTAAATATTAGCTGGAAATTATACCTAAAAATATCTGTATGCACAAGTTAAAGGAGTAAGCTCTGCACTCTGCTGAAAAAAGAGCTCCTGTTAATCTAAGGATGTGCTGAAGAAACCATGGGGAAAAGCTCAGACTTATAAAGGGATTGCAACAGGGACATACAAAAGAAAGAGTGCATAGCTGCAGTCACTTACACTAGGGGCAGAGAATCTTTTGTTCTTACATGCCTACTTGGATGATCTAATCTCAGCAGCCCAAGACAACATGATCACTAATAAAAGATCCTTGGAGATATAGTCCAGCAGGCTATGGATTTTTGTCCCCTCTGTACATATTTATTTGAAATAAGGTACCTTATATTTAGGAAGGCTACTTGGTAATCATATATTCAATTATGCTGTAAAATATTTATTTTAAATAATAACCATATCCTGTATGAAAGGGAGAAGGTGTTGGAGAAAGACTAGCTGAACCAGGAGGAGGAGTCAAACAGGGACTTAGTCTGGAATCCTTATGTGGGCTCAAGAGAACAAAATCTGATCCTCCTTGAATGCCATTGAATCTAGTCTCACCAAGTTGCAAACAGTTAGTCTGAAAATATTCCTGCATATAGGCTTGAACAATAAAACAGCTAATTGAATTCTGTATATATGGGTCTCGTTGTTTGCACCTGACAAACAAGGCAAAAATGCTAATTGGACTTTCAGCTCATGTTGGTATCCAAATGACCACCAATAACTTAAGGAGATACTTAAGGATGTGTGTGTGTGTGTGTTCTGTTCCTTATTTTGTATTAATTGGAAGGCTAAGGAAGCATTTTGATGTTTTCAAGTTGTGCGTGGGAAGGAATCAAATAAAAGTCAAACATAATACAAGATCAGTTTATTTGAAAAAAAAACCAGGCACATGGGCCAAGTTGGACAGAGGCTAAAAACCTAAGAGAAAAGCCAGTCCCCGTGGATGACAGGATATGATAATAAACATTTATAAACCTAGACTTGTTTAATACAATATATTAAAATGTATCAAACTGTGAGATTCTAACTCATTTACAGGATGTGCAGTGTTTAGTGGCCATGGATTTTGTAGTCCAGCAAGATCTGGAGAATTAACAGGCCTCCCTTTACATGGTGCTACATTTATTACCAACTGTTATTCACAACAACTACATGGAAATTCTCTCCAAAGAGGCAATCTGCTGTAATATATTGGAGATCAACAGCAAGGGAGAGCTAATAGTTACATGATTTTGCCTGCAAAATTCTGGAAGATCATCCACTTCCCTTTCTCAAGAGGCGAAAAAACAAACAAACAAAAAACCCCAACCCCAGGTTTGGGAGTAAAACTGTAGCATAATCCAATATAACTTCTTTGTTACGGCCTTATTTTATGATTTGATTTAAATGCTACAGCAGTTTAGAACTAATTTCCATAATCCTAATAACAGGCTTAATTTGCAAAAAAGCAAACCAGAAATCTGAGCTCATCATAAACAAGTCATAAGGTTGCCAGGAGCAGTAATCACTGACAACCTTTTCCCAGGATGGGCAAGAACAATTGAAACCAGCCATCTATTGATGTGGACCATTAATCATTAACTATCTGCCAGAATATAAGAGATTTTGGTATAACAAAGCTTTAAATCTGTATGCAGATGCAAGCGTGTAGAGAATCTAATCATTTAAAGGTCTTCATGTAGCAACACCACCATTTTTAGTCTTGCATAAAGGTCTAAATATGTTTTGGCTCTTTTAATGAATAGCAAGGGTGTTCTGTTCTTATAGGGGTCAAAGCATTTCTTTCAAATCACTTCTGAAATGCAGACAGTCCTTTGCAAGCTACAATAATAATGCTCTGATCCCTTAAATGTTTTCTTAATAATGCATAGCACTGCATCAATTTTAAAAAAAAACACACACACACAACCAAGAACTATTTTTCAACCATTTATGGCATTATTGCTGGATACTGGCAAATAAAGGTTTTTTTTTCAAAAAAAGCAAACCCTTACAGAGGTGTCGAACTGGTGGCCCGTGGGCTGGATGCTTCACGCGCAGGCCACATCCACCGTGGCTCTGCAAAGGCAAAAAACATTGCAATATGTCACAATACGTCACGTGACGCAATCAAGTTTGACACCTGTGCTTTAAAAGAACAGTATTCCAGTCTATAAACCCCATCTTCCTTTTGCTCCTCAATGCTGTTGAACATGAACAGAAATGTCCAAATGCAATTTTATTTGGACTGGATAACAACAGCGAAACTGATGACATCACTACAGTTCGCGACATTATCATTAACTCCCAGAAAACAACCTTCTCTCCTGATGAAATCATTGAAATCTCAAGAGATAGCCCTGAGTTCAAATACAGTGATGGCTCAGTGGCCCCCTTAATTCTGCAGAGTCATTTGCAAAAATGAAACCAGCAAATGCAAATTTATTCACATAATAAATTCCATCACCAAAACTGACACTAACTACAAGAAACTTCGCTCTAGACCAGACCTATCCATTCTACAAAGAATCCTCTTCCGTGAACTCCGCCAAGATATAAAAAGACGTCAAGACAATGGTGAGACTGACCTATATATAGACTACTGTGCAGACTGTATCAAAAGTAAATCTCACAACCCACATCCTAACATCCAACCCCACATCATCCAAAACTAGGCATGCATGCCCCAAACTACCTCACTACCTGCCACTACTACTGCCACAAATGACCTTAACTACCTCACTACTACTACCAACCTAATTACCTCACTTGCCACTACTACTGCCACCACTACTACTACTACTGACCTTAGAAGCAAGCTACTTAATGCAAGAAGTCTTGTAAATAAAATGCCTGAATTCCTCCTCCTATTAAATACGACCACTTTTGACATCATATTTGTCTGCGAAACATGGCTGAATGCATCCCTCCCTGACTCCATTATTGCAGAACGAAACTATCATGTTTACCGAACTGATCAAGAACTCTGAAGAGGAGGCGGTGTTGCTATCTTTTACAAAAAGTCCCTAAACCTAAAAAACATCCAATTATACACGAACTTGCTCTTCCTGAGACCATAATCTGTGAGCTATCTTTAAACAGCACCTTATGATTTCTACTATGTTACAGAGCCCCTGACTATGACATCTCTATGATATATGAACACGTGAATAAGTTAACCTCACTTCTAACGTGGGCAGTCTCCGGCCCATACCCTCTCATCTTTCTTGGTGACCTAAATCTACCTCTTATTAAATGTACATTTAATATGTACATCCCTTAACGAATGTACAATAGAACCTATACACTCAACCCTGTACAATGTTGTAACTAATCTGGGACTGGATCAACTAGTAACCAACAACACTAGACTCGACAACTGCCTTGATCTCATCTTCTGCAACAGTTCAAATTCAATTTATAGATTACAAATAAAAGAACCCTTTTCCAACAGTGATCACAGCATGATGGACTTTTGTCTCAACATACACCCTTACAAAAATCATCATGATGGGATCCCTAGTTACAATTTCAAAAAAGCCAAGTAGGATCTTATAAACACTGACCTCTCAGCACTTGATTGGCAAACCCTATTCACTGACTGTATTACTGCCGAAGACCATTATAGCATTTTCTTACTTGAAATCAAAAGAGTCGTTAAACTATACATACCACTAATAACTCCCAAAAACAGTAAAAACAAACTACTCATAATAATAAGGAAGCTCCAAGCAAAAAAAATATCTCTTTGGCGAAAAAACAAAATTGGCTACATAGCCAACTTCAAAAGCCGCTACAAAAACTTATGCCAACAAATAAAGACTGAATGCACCAATCATCATATCAATCAAGAGGAAAACCTCCTGCACATGAAATCCAACCGTGCATTCTACAATTTCGTAAACAACAAACTTAAAGAGACTAGAACCATCCCACCCCTAAAAGGACCTAACAATAAAGACTGTAATGATGAAACCATTAAAGCCAACCTATTTAACACATTCTTCAGCTCAGTCTTTGTAAACAGTAACAACTTATGTCCAATATTTCCTAGGTGAACCACAATCACAATGATTTAATACACACTGATTTCACAGAAGACAACGTTGGAAAGGCACTATGCAATCTAAAACCATCTCTATCCACTGTGCCAGATGGACTATGTGCCTACTTCTTAAAAAAACTTTCCACTGCCCTAGCAGAACCACTGAGCATAATTTTTGATAAATCTTTCAGGACCAGCTCCCTACCCAACCTATGGTCACTAGCCACAGTCATCCCTATCTTCAAAAATGGAGACCTCAGCCTAGTTGAAAATTACAGACCAGTCTCTTTATGTTGTGTCACCTGCAAAGTCATGGAATCAATCATTAACCAATCCATTACCGACCACTTAGAGACAAACAACCTACTCTCTCACAAACAATTTGATTTCAGAAAAAAATTTATCCTGCAACCTACAACTTCTACACTGTAAAAACATATGGACTACACAACTCAGTCAGGGCAAAGCAATCTACATAGACTTCTGCAAAGCCTTTGACTCAGTGGTACACAACAAACTATTTCTAAAAATAAAATCCTATGGCATTTCTGGACACCTGCACAAATGGATTACTGCGTTCCTGTCAAACAGGCAACAAGTGGTCAAAATAGGTAACACTTTATCAAACCCCGTACCTGTTAACAGCAGTGTTCCCCAGGGAAGCGTTTTAGGACCAACTCTCTTTATTCTTTATATAAATGACCTTTGTGATAATATAAAAAGCAACTGTGTCCTCTTTGCAGATGATGTAAAACTATTCAACACCACCAACAATGCTACTACCCTTCAAAAAGACCTTGACTATGTATTAGAATGGTCAAACAAGTGGCAACTTCAAATCTCAACCAACAAATGTTCAGCCTTACACATTGGCAAAAATAATCAGAACACAAAATACAAACTAGATGATCACGACCTTGCTGACGATCCTCACTCAGTAAAGTGAGTACTTGGAGTACTCATCTCTAATGATCTTAGCGCCAGAGCCCACTGCAACAACGTTGCTAAGAAAGCATTAAGAGTGGTTAACCTAATCCTGCGTAGCTTCTTCTCTGGTAACATTGTACTTCTAACTAGAGCATATAAAACATTTGCCAGATCAATTCTCGAATACAGCTCATCCAACTGGAACCCACACTACATATCGGACATTAATACAATTGAGAATGTCCAGAGATATTTCACGAGATGAGCACTACACTCCTCCGTTCGCAACACAATACCTTATGCCACCAGACTTGAAATTTTGGGCCTAGAAAATTTAGAACTACGCTGCCTTCGATCTGACCTAAGTGTAGCACACAAAATTATATGCTACAATGTCCTACCTGTCAATGACTACTTCAGCTTCAACCGCAACAATACACAATCTCGCAATAGATACAAACTTAATGTAAACTGCTCCAGACTTGATTGCAAAAAAATTGACTTCAGCAACAGAGTGGTCAATAACTGGAATACATTATCTGACTCTGTAGTTTCTTCCCCAAACTCCCCAAACTTTAACCTTAAACTGTCTACCGTTGACCTCACCCCATTCCTAAGAGTTCTGTAAGGGGCATGCATAAGCGCACTAGCATGCCTACCGTCCCTGTCCTAAAGTCCCCATGTATTTCGTAAAATATCATGTACTCAAAACCATGCTTGTACTTTTATATAGGCACATTAATGTTTATACTTTGTTTGTATTCATATACACACTTGACAAAACAAAACAAATAAATAAATAAATAAATGCAATTAGATCTTGAAACCATCACCCAAGCAGAAGTTGTAGTGCTACACCTTTGAAATCCATTCCATTTTGCAGTCCATGTTCACCCAAATGTTCTGCCATAAAGACACAGGTTAAAGTGTGTGTCATGTGTTTTTTTGAGTGCAATATGAAATCATGGGAGATCTGCCCCAGCAACAAAGGACCCCAGCTCTGTTTTGGGTCTCCGTCGTGCATTCCACATGCCTCCCATTGGCCAGCTGGTCTTCGGGTCTCTGCCGCACATGCACAGGGCACGTGGACACATGTGCCTGTGCCTTGTAGTTTGGGCGGGGCATAGAGCGTGTGTGCACATGCACCCACGCCTTGCAGTTTGGGCACACATGCGCACTTTGGGCACTCAGTGCCTAAAAAGTTCACCATCACTGGTATAGGGTCTCCTGCTTAAGCCGGGGGTTGGACTAGAAGACCTTCTAGGTTCCTTCCAGCTCTATTCTGATTGATTGATTGGGTGAAAAACATCATTTGACAAATGACAAATTGGGTGGACAAGGAGGTTAGAGAAGGCTCTGTGAGTTTTCCTTAAGACATTGCATCAAGACCACAAGACTTCACTTATATCTCTGAATATTTAGATGTAATTCTTAGCATGTACAGGACTGCTGACAAGGCCACATTTTACCCACTTCTTGGTTACTTAACATTAATTGCAGCCAACTGAATTTATAGAAGTTTCTAAGGACATTTCCATACCACTGTGGAATCCAATTGTTCTACTTTAGGGAACTTTGTCTGTTCCAGTTTCTGACTATTCTAATTTATTCAAAAATCACAGCACTGAATTGAATCCTTCTATGAATTGCCATGACTCTAGAGCCTTTATGAGCAGATTATTTTCCCATTAGTGATGCTTTGTAAAAGATTGGGACATGGAAGTGTGTGGACATGATTTATCCGCAAATATTATCATACAAAATGAACTTGTCTCAATGTGTAAAATGGAGAATGAGGTAAGATAGCCAGAAGGAAATGAAATGAAATGAAAAAAAAAAAACCCCAAACAAACAAACAAATAAATATTGTTTCCTATAGGTGCATTTTTGCTCATTTGGTAAATTTATAGGCCTCCTTTTGGTCTGGAGCTCAAGATGGCATGCAGAGTATTATTTTCTATATTTTGTCCTCAACCACAACATTGTGAGACAGGAGATGGTGACCAATATGTTGGTCATAGAAATATGACCATTAATATTATATATTCATATAATAATAGAAATATACTTTAATTCTATAAATAAGTGACTAATGTCTATGGCTGAAGCTGGACTTCGAATCAGGCCTTAACCTTAGTTTATTTTAATAATTTAAATAGTGCTCATCTCACACAAATAATTTTAACAAGTAACCCCTCACTTCTGGGGCCCAAGAATAAACAATGACCCCATTTACCTTCCATAGCAATGGAATTCATCCACCCCCTGACTCAAATGCAGCACAGTCTATCCCTCCAGTTTTCCCCCTCGAAACGCATATCCAGGTGTTGTTAGGAAGATCCCCTTATTTATTTAAATTTTTAAAATCCCCTTATATTGAGTTATAAGTAACTCAAGGCAACAAACGTCCATACCTTGGTGGGGCTGAGAAAATTCACAAACCCAGCCTATTCTGTGTTAGCAGAGGATAGTTCAGGCTGACGGGATTTTCAAGCAGGTTTGCATTCTTTCTGTATGTGGTATCTAAAATAGAGTGGTCTATATTACTAACTAGTAGCTGGATACCCGTGCTTCGCTACGAAACTGAACTCCTTAGCATGCAGTAGAATGTCTAAACTCCCAGCCCGCAGTCCGGATGAGTCACGCACTGGCCACGCCCACTGGCAGTTGGAGCAGAGTTCTTTTCAGGTGGGGAGGGGGAGTAGAACGTCTAACTCCTTAGCATCAGAGCATGTTAATAATAATATAAGAAATAACTAATTATCTGATGGTCATTTTGAAAAATCCTTTCTTAGCGAGCACCTAGAAGCCAAGAGGAACATACGTGCCAAATTTCAAGTTTGTAGGCTTTATGGTTTTGAAGATTTCATGATGATGCATGAGTGTATTTGGCTTTTATACAGTATATATAGATTCTAAACAAGGGGTTACTTTCCTGGTGTATTACCGCATAAAAGGCATCATTTTTAAATTTATGATCGCTATTATGGAACACTGCGATATAATAATAAGTCCCAAGTGCAGTTATCAGAGGAATATAATTGGGTATGTATACCTTGCATGGAAAATCAGTTTTAGACCAGTTCTTTATCATCAGCAACTCTTTCATACATACTCTTTCTTGGTATTAGCACAGTCCCATAACTCTTATATAACAATCATAACTCTTATAAAAGGATCGTTTTTCTTATTAATTAAGCATATAAAATAACTAGGCACTGTGTGAAATGTGGAAATTCTGAAGTCTCTGGCCACAGGTTTATGATCAAAGTTTCAGGGATGGGGAAGTTTTTCTAATCTGCCCGATCCTTGCAATTATATGAATTATCATATTCATATCTATGGCTCAACATAGAGTCACTTAGATGTAGAAATTTGATAGATAAATAAAGCAGGGATTCTTTCTCTTCCCCCCCCCAAAAGCCATTTTCTGAGAGGTCTTCTCATTCAAAATTATATTTATTATTATTATTATTATTATTATTATTATTATTATTATTATTATTATTATTATTATTATTATTATTATTATTATTATTATTATTATTATTATTATTATTATTATTATTATTATTATTATTATTATTATTATTATTATTAATAATAATAATAATAATAATAATAATAATAATAATAATAATAATAATAATAATAATAATATATAATATATAATATATAATTATATTATATAATTGCATTATTATATTATATTTAGGACAGATGTAAATACTTGGCGATGGCCAAGAATTAGACTGTTGTATTAGATCCATCACAGATAAGGAAATAAGGATATATTGTATACTTTTTAATCTGTGTAGCCATTGTTTTGATCCATGTAATGCTTTGACTTGGTTTCATGAAATGGATGTTCCCAAGATCTGCAAATTAGACCTCTGCAGCATTTTTGCAGTTTCTTTTAAAAAAGCTTGGTGTTTGAAGAGTATCCGGATGCTCCAGTTGGTGCAAAATGCAGCAGCCGCATGGTTTTGTGCGGACCCTGGTGTGCACGTGTATCACCTCTCCTGCGGGAACTGCATTGGCTGCTGATTTGCTTCTGGGTGCAATTCAAGGTGCTGATTGTCACCTTTGGCTTGGGACCAGGTTATCTGAGGGACCGTCTTTTGCCGGTCATATCTACCTGACCCATCAGAGCGGGGAGGCAGGGAATGCTGCAGATCCCATCCCCGAGGGAGATACACCTGGTGGGACTCAGAAGAAGGGCCTTCTCCGTGGTGGCTCCCTCTCTCTGGAACATCATTCCCCCAGAAATTAGAACGGCCTCCACTCTAATATTCCTCCGGAAGGGGCTGAAGACCTGGTTCTGCCAGTGGGCCTGGGGAACCCAGAGCGGGATGGAGCCCATTAAATGGCTTGTGTGATCTGCTGTCACTGGGGCTGGGGGTGGGGGACGGTTTTGTTTTATTTTATTAATTTATTTGATCCCTTTTTATTAGTTTTATTGTTTTAAATGAGGTTTTTATATTCTGTAAGCTGCCTTGAGTCGCCATGGGCAAATAGGCAGCAATATAAATTCAATAAATAAAATAAATGAATAAACAAGTTTGGGGGGGGTGGAGGTGGAAGGCAATTTATTTATTTATTTATTTATTATTAGGTTCTTCTATGCTGCCCTATTCCCTAAGGACTCAGGGTGGCGTACAACATTTTAAGAGAACACTAAACAATAAACGGATTTAAAAACAGTTTTAAAAAGTTAAAAAAGATGTCCAACAACATACATACAGGGGGAGATCTCTCCTCTCCTTCTTTGCAGTTCCAGGATACCTCTATCACTTTGTGAATAGTTATACTTTTTTACTGCCAGTATTAAGAAACAACACAGGAACACACAAGTAGGATCGCACACAAACATAAAATAGCTCCAAACAACATTCAGTTATGGACTCACCACCGTAAAAGACTCTGCCCTGCAGGGATGGCTTATTGAAGCAAGCAGCCTCCCTACCTGACCATCTCTCTTCCATCTGTCAACTGAACAGACATCTTGGCACAGTATATTTTTGTAGCATTTTTTAAAAAGAAACCTACTCTCTCTCCTTCCATTGCAAAATGGCCAAGGTGACAGCTGTTTTCTCACTCTCCTCTGCCTGCTCCTGAGCTGGATCCCTTCCATCTGTCTGATCCGGTCCATCTCACTTCTCCTGCTGCTCATCTTGGCTCTTGCAAGCCTTCGCTCTCTTCCAGTCCCCTCACTGGGCAATTCCCTTATTAATGAAGCTGCCAACCTCTCTCTTTTCTATTGACTAAGTATAGTCAACTGAATCTCCTTACTCCTTGTTTTTCCCAAACTGTTCCTTTTTCCTGTTACATTAGGAAGAGAAATCCTGGCTGGAGTGAGCTGGAGAGAGAGGGAAAAAGTCTTATGTTTTCTACTTTTTATTTTCTCATGAATACTCTCCCTTTCTCTCTTGTTTCAGAGAGCAAAAAGTCACCAGCTTTATCTTTAATTCCATTATCTCTCTGGGCTGCCTGTTTTTAATCTTTCCTTTCTTTCTGTCCTTTCCTTTTATTTATTTTTTCCCATTAGCCATCATGCCAAGCTAAACCTTTCCCGCTCTGTTCTTCTTTCAGGCATCTTTATTTTTTATTTATAAGATTTATACAGCCACCATCACAACAGAGAGAGAGAGAGAGAGAGAGAGAGAGAGGGAGGGAGGGAGGGAGGGAGGGAGAGAGAGAGAGAGAGAGAGAGAGAGAGAGAGAGAGAGAGAGAGAGAGAGAGAGAGAGAGAGAGAAAACATCAGAAAACAATTAAAACAAAAACCAGATGCCTCCTTCATCCTTCTTGGATGCATCCAACAGAACCATCCAAAGGCTCCCAGTTCCCCTTACCACAGTGCTTTAGGAAAAACACTCAAAGAGCCATTTGGACCTGTTTCCCACAGAAAAGAAAACACCAGGAGCCACAAAACCTGGGTGGGCATGGCCAACTTGGCCACTCACTCCCACCCAGTCACATGACACCAGGGGCGGGTTCCTAATTTTTTTTACTACCACTCTGTGGGCATGGCTTATTTTGTGGGTGTGGCTTGCCAGCCATGTGACCGGGTGGGCGTGGCTTGCTGGTCATATATTACTTATTTCAGAGAGATGTTACTACTATTTTTGCTATTTTATACCTTACATGAAAAGCTTTGCATACAAAGTGCGTGTTACACCATGGCAACACAGCAACCTTTATATGCAGAAAATGCTATAGTTAAAAGACAAGCAAGTCTCATACAGCATTTTTGGTTTCAGACATCGATTCCTTAGACGAAAATATTGAGGACTGTTAAAAGAACAGTATTTTTTAACAGTCCTCAATGTTTTCATCTAAAGAATAACAGTATAAAACTGTATAAAATTAACAGTATAAAAGGTTAAGTTTTCGGAAAATACCCACTTTGGGAAGCTTTAGGCAAAAGCGAAGGGAAAATGTCAAATGCGAGCTTCTTATTATTTTCAAGTGAAGGGATGGGGAAAGACTTAATTGTCAGGTTTCTGGGCATGCGCAGAAGAATTTTTTTAAAAAAATTTAATTTTTTTTTTAAAAAATGGCGGCACCCAGGCACCGGCAACCGACCGCACCGGTACTGTGATGTCACCTGCGGGCCGCTACCGGTGCTATAGAGTGGACCGCACTGGTAGGAACCCACCACTGCATGACACCCCCCCCAGCCACGCCTACCTAGGTTTTGTGGCTCTAGGTATTTTCTTTTAAACATCTCTCTCCCCCCCCCTCTCTCTTTCATCTCTTTCTCTCTCTCATCTCTCTCTTTCTCTCTCATCTCTTTCTCTCTCTTTCTCCCCCCTCTCTCATATCTTTCTCCCTCCCTCTCTCCCTCTCCCTCCCTTTCTCCTCCCTCTCTTTCTCATCTTTCTCCCTCATCTCTCTCACTTTCATCTTTCTCCCTCTCCCTCTCTTTCTCTCTCTCATCTTTCTCCCTCTAACTCTCTTTCTCTCTCATCTTTCTCCCTCTCTCTCTCTTTCTCTCTCTCTCTCTCTATCTCTCTCTCTCTCTCTCTCTCTCTCTCTCTCTCTCTCTCTCTCTCTCTCTCTATCTCTATCTCTATCTCTTTCTTTCTCTCGTGTGTTCCCTCTTGAACCATTTCCAAAAACAGGTTGGTTTTTTTTTTTTGCTGATGTTGTTCTTTCTTCTTCTTTGGGTGCTTTTTACCATATGATTTAAATCAAGTCTCATTTCAGGTTCCCAGATAAATGAAGTTCTTTCCTCCCCCTGCTGTGGCTCCCTGTTGTCTGGCTTCCCCCCTGCCTCTCCCCTCCCCCTCACTCCTCACCTGCCCTGACAAGAGAAGGGTGAAGGCGGTTGATGGAGATTCACTCCATATTCCACAGTGGAAGTGAAACGCCCCTCTACTTGCCTCTTTTTCCGGCCCTTGTTGGGTAAAGTGACCAGATTTTTTTTTAAGCGGGACAGGGGGCGGGCCTGCCTGGGCGCCGCCATTTGAATTTTGCCTTCTGCGCATGCGCACAATGCTGCGCATGCGCAAAGGGCAAAACAACGCAAATGTCGGCATCCAGGTGGGGGGGAGGCGGGAGGCCTTTCCTCGCCTCCCGCCTCCCCTTCGGGAGCCGGCAATGGCTTGGGCTGGCAAGAGACGAACGGGAGGCGGGAGGCGGGGAAAGGAGGCAGCCGGCAGCTTACCTGCGAGGCGGCGCTCGGGGGCTAGGTCTCTGTCACGAGCTCCAGGCATCCAAGCGCCGCGGTCTCCCGGTCACCCGCCCGGCCCCAGGGCAATGGCGGCAGCGAGGCGACTGGGGGAAGGAAGGGGAGGGGGACGAGGAAGGGCTGTTTGCGCCGCTGGAGGGGCCGCTCGAGTCCGCAGCGGCTCCTCAACCCCCTTTTTCCGCCCGCCCGACTCCTCGTCCCTCACCCCTCCACCCGCATCCCAACAGCAGCGGCGCCTCCGAGAGCGGGGCTAGGGATGGGGCGGGGGAAGGAGAGGAGGAGCAGCCCCCCTTCCCCCCTCCCCCCAGCTGGCACCTCCATCAGGGAAACCTTCCCTGATGCTGTCCCCTGCTTTCAAAGAGCCCGACTTGCTTCCGGTTTTTATTTCGGTGCTTCCCCTTCTAAGGTGACCAGACGTCCCGCTGTTTCGGCATTCTTTCCAAAAAAGTGTGACTTTTTGGAAAGTATGCGGGACGCGGGACACACGCTTGAAAAGCGTGTCTGTCCCGCCAAAAGCGGGACGTCTGGTCACCTTATTGTTGGGAGACGTGCGTCTTTTCTCCACACCGAGACACTGGCTGGGCCGCCCGGCTGCAGCCAATGCTCCACGTTGTAATGGGCTCCAGGAGGAGGAGGGGACGTTGTCTCTCCCATTGTGCAGCGCACTAGGTTTAAGTGCAAGAGCAGCAAGCAGCCATGGAGGCAGCGAGAGGAATATGGGGAGATGCGCCCCAGCCAGTGTCTTGGGGCAGAGAAAGTCGCATGTCTCCCCATATTCCTTTCGCTGCCTCCATGGCTGCTTGCTGCTCTTGCACTTAAACCTAGTGCGCTGCACGATGGGAGAGACAACATCCCCTCCTCCTCCTCCTGGAGCCCATTACAACACGGAGCATTGGTGCAGCCAGGCAGCCCAGCCAATGTCTTGGTGTGGAGAAAAGTCACACGTCTCCCCCAGTGGCCAAGGTGCGCACAGCACCAACAAGGGCAGGAAAAAGAGGGGCGCTTCGCTCCCGCTCTGGAATATGTAGCAAGTCTCCATTCACCGCAGTCGCCCTTCTCTTCTCAGGGCAGGCGAGGAGGGGAGGAGCCACCCAGTGGTGGGATCATCTGACAGGGAGCCGCAGGAGAGGGCCCAAAGAGCCACATGCGGCTCTAGAGCTGCACATTGCCAACCCCTGTCCAAGACCCTCTTCACCTTCATTCTACAGAAGGCTGGATTGGACACTTCTTCAAACCAAGGACAGCAGCAGTGTGAAAAGGACAGGTATGTGTATATTTCTATATGTTCCTCCCTGAGGCCCATTTGAGTGGTTCAGTGTTGGACACTTTGAACATTGATAGGGTTAGCCTTTATTTTACGATTGCAAAAATGTTAGTAATGGTTGATGATAAGTTTATCGTTGTACATTGTATACCAAAGGAAATAGCAGTATGTTTTGCAATAGTGGCGGATATCTGTAGCTCGGGTGTAGGATGAGGGTGAAGGTTCGTTGTCTCAGTTTGTGGGTTGGTTTCCAAACATTTCATTACCAGGCTACGTAACATCTTCAGTGTTCAGAAGAACACAGACATCCCCTAAATTCTGCTGAAGATGTTACCTAACTTGGTAATGAAACATTCAGAAACCAACCCACAAGCTGGGAGAACGAACTTTCGCCCTCATAGCAGTATGTGTTTTCTTATGGTGGTTTTTTTTTTTTAATTGAAGAGTTTTACAAGTACAAAGTACATACAGTTTTTATCTTTTCTACCCCCCCATCCACCCTCTACCCTTCTCCCCTCCCTCACCCTCCCCCCTCCCCCCTCCCAGACTTCCCAGAGAAAAACACAAGGTATAAATTCAAAACAAAAAGTATAAAATTACCTAATACTAAAACAGATTGTTAATTCAAAAATATCTTATCCTTTCTTAACTCTTTGTTATGCATAAGCTTGAAAGTATAATCTATTATTTCTTCAAACAGCAAACAAAATATGCTATTTAAATTATATTAATCTGAAACTTTTTCTGAATATATTCCGTCCACTTACTCCATTCCAACACATATTTTTCATTAGAATGGTCCTTAAGATAAGATGAAACCTTAGCCATTTCGGCCAGATGTGTCACTTTCAATGTCCATTCTTCAATTGTAGGTATATCTTCCTTCTTCCAATATTGTGCCACCAACAATCTGGCAGCCGTTATAAAATTCAAAATCAGCTTAGTCTCTATAGGTGTACAATCCGTTGTTATTCCCAGTAGAAAGAACTGTGGTGTAAATTTAATTTTTTTCTTTAAAATATTTTGTATAATCCACCAGATTTTTATCCAGAAAGCCTTAATTTTTTTACAAGTCCACCATACATGGAAATATGTAGCATCATCACATTCACATCTCCAGCATTTAGGCTGTAAGTTAGGATACATACATGCCAATTTTTGGGGGTCTAAATGCCATCTGTAAAACATTTTATAAAAATTTTCCCTCAAATTTTGAGCCTGCGTAAATTTAACATTTGTAACCCATATCTTTTCCCATATGTCCATCGTTATAGGTTCTCCAAAGTTTTGAGCCCATTTTATCATACAATCTTTAACCAATTCTGATTCTGAATCCAGTTCCAATAAAATATTATATAATCTTTTTATATGCATTGGACCATTATCTTTAATTTGTACAATCAAGTTGTCTTCATTTTGCACAATACCAATTTTTCTATCATCTCTCCATCTGGCCTGTAATTGTCTATATTGGAACCAGGTCCTAACTATTCCTTCCTCTTTTAATTTCTCAAATGATTTTAATTGAGATAGTGTTCCATCTTCAAGGAGAAGTTCTTTATATGTAATCTTATCTATGTTTTGTTCCAAGTTTATATTTTCTATCGCGTGTCTGGGTACCGTCCACCAAGGTATTTTATCATTTAGCTTACATTGGTACTTTTTCCAGACACGCAATAAAGCATTTCTCAATATATGACTCTTAAAAACTTTATCTATCTTTTTATCATATATTAAATAGGCATGCCACCCATAGAGCAAACCATATCCCTCAATATTTAATACACTTTCTTCCGTTAAGTTAATCCAATCTGTAATTGCTGCGAGAGCTGCTGCTTCATAATACAATTTTAAGTTTGGCATTTTTAAGCCCCCTCTTTCACGTGTATCCTGCATTATCTTCTGATTTACCCGCGGCTTCTTCCCTGCCCAAATGAATTTATTTATACCCTTCTGCCACTCCCTTAAGGTTCCGTCTTTTTTAAGTATTGGTATCATTTGAAAAAGGAATAGAAACCTTGGTAAAACATTCATTTTAACAGCAGCTATCCTTCCCAACAGTGACAATTGCAGTTTTTCCCAATTTTCCATATCTTTCTGTATTTTTAACCATAATGGTTCATAATTATGTTGGTATAGTTTTGTATTTGTGGACATAATATAAACCCCTAAATATTTGATCGTTTGAACTACTTCAAAACCTGTTGCCTTTTCTATTTCTTCTTTTTGACTTCTTGTCACATTTTTAACTATTATTTTTGTTTTGGCTATATTTATCTTAAAACCAGATACTTGTCCATATAAATTAATTGTATCCATCAAAATTTTAATAGACTGTAGTGGTTGGGTCAGAGTAACAACCAGGTCATCCGCAAAAGCTCGTAACTTATATTCTTCCTGTCTGATCTTAATCCCCTTTATTGTGTCAAGTTCTCTTATTTTGCTGAGTAATATTTCCAAACTCAAGATAAACAACAAAGGAGATAAAGGACATCCTTGTCTTGTTCCTTTTTCTATATTGAAATTATCTGTTAACCCACCATTGATTATTATTTGCGCTGTTTGTTTTTGGTATATTGCCTGAATAGATTGTACAAAATAATCTCCAAGTTGTAATTTTTCTATTAACTTTAATAAAAATCGCCAATTCAATCTATCAAAGGCTTTCTCAGCATCCAAAAATATCAATGTTGCAGGGACCTGGTTGTTCTTTCCCAAATACTCTAATAAGTTAACAACTTGTCTAACATTAGTTTTCATTTGTCTACCTGTTAAAAACCCAGTTTGATCATGATGTATTGTCTGTTGTAAAACTATCATTAGTCTATTTGCTAAAATTTTTGCAAAAATTTTATAATCTAAGTTTAGAAGTGAAATCGGCCTGTAATTTTTTGGGTCTGTAAGATCTTGACCCTCTTTTGGGATCAGAGAAATAAAAACAGTTTTCCAAGATGGAGGTACAGTGCCTCCCTTTTGGATATAGTTAAACAAATCTTTAAGTGGTTCCACCATTTCCTCCTGCAATTTTTTATAATAAACAGCGGTTAATCCATCTGTCCCTGGGGCCTTGCCCACTTTTAATTGTTTAATTGCCAATACAATCTCTTCTGAAGTTATCAATTGATTTAAGGTATCCCTCTGAATCTCAGTAACTGTATGAATATTTTGTTGCTGTAAGTACCTATCTATCTCTTCTTCCCTAACTTTATCCCCACTATATAATCCTGAGTAGAAATCTAAGAATGATTTTTTAATGAATTCTTGTTCATAAGTTTCTTTACCTTTATATCTAATTTTTTCAATAGTTCTTGATTTTTGCTTCTTTCTTAACATGTATGCCAGCCACCTCCCTGGTTTGTTTGCGTTACTAAAAATATTAAATTTTGCATACTGTAAATTGGTTGCCACTTGGTCTGTCATTAACATGTTGAATTGACCCCTTAATAAGTTAATTACCTCTTTAATTTTCCTATCCAATGGATTAGAAATTAAGGCCCTTTCCTGTCGTTTGATCTCTTCTTCCAATTCTTTCCTCTTTTCCTCTTTTTTTCTTCTAAATTTATTATTCAGATAGATCAAAATACCTCTCATGTAAGCTTTACTGGCATCCCAAACCATTTCCAAAGATGTGCCCTTCTGCATATTATTAACAAAAAATTCTTTCATTAATTTTTTACATTCCCTCACATTATTCTCATATCTAAATAAATTATCATTTAACCTCCATGACCTTCTGGGTCCATTGTTATCTTGCAATTCCAGCCAGACCGGACTATGATCCGTTAATACTCTTGAACATATCTTCGTCTTCTTTACCCTAGAAAAAAGATTATTAGTGATCAAAATAAAATCAATCCTTGAAAAAGATTGATGTCTATCGGAGAAAAAGGTAAAGTCCTTTTCTTCCATATTTCTTTCACGCCAGACGTCCCTCAACTCCCAATCTTCCATCATTTCAAAAAAAGACTTTGGTAATTTGGCTCTTGAAAAAGTATTTTGGCTTGGACCCTTCTTGTCCTTTTTAACGTCTGGTACACCATTCCAATCTCCCAGAAGGATACAGGTATTATAGTCCCATTGTATTAACTTTGTATGTAAAAAATCATAAAATTTCTCTTGTTGTTGGTTCGGGGCATATACACCAATCACCAATATTCTTTCTCCTTTAATTAAAAGTTCTATAGCTAAAAATCTTCCTTGATCGTCTGCTTCAATCAATTTGGCAGTCAGGTTTTTTTTAACGTATATTACAATACCATTTCTTTTTTCTGATGCTGATGATACAAATTGTAGTCCTAATTTTGAATTTAGCAAATATTTTTGGTCTTGTTTTCTAATATGTGTTTCTTGAAGACAGACCACATCATTGTTAAATTGTTTAAGATAATGAAATATTTTCCTTCTTTTCTGTGGTGAGTTTAATCCATTAACATTCCAAGTTAAAAATCTACTTCCCATCTGCGGGCTTCTGAAGCTTCTGGAACATTGACTGATGATCTAAGAACTGCCGTTCCTTTCGTCTTGCTCCTCCCACTGCTTCAGATTTAGTAGTTTCTTTAACCGCAAGCTGAGATTGTTGTTGTGCCATTTCCTGCATACGTTTAGTTGCCGCTCTGGTCTGTCTCTGTTCTTTTATCTGTTGTTCTCCAAATAGATCCAAACTTTGGTCCCGAGTTATAACAGTATCACCTTGACCAGATGGGGCCTCTATTTGCTGGACTTCCTGTTGTCTTACTCCGTCATTCTCTTTTCTCCTTCCCTCTGATGAGCTCGGTGTCCCAGCCTTTAAAATATATGTAAAGAAATCTCTTGCTTTTTGGACCGTGTTAAGTCGATGTCTTTCTCCAGCATAGATCAAAGAGATACCATTTGGAACTTCCCATCTAAATGGTAATTGTTGTCTTTTAAGCTCCTCAACCAAAAAGGAAAAATCTCTTCTAGCCCTCAGCATTCTTGGGGGAATCTCTTTCAGTGTGATCAATTCCTGTCCTCCCACCTGTAATTTATTTAGGTACGTTGCTTGGAGAATTTCATTACGCAATGCTCTGTTATTAAAATATATCACGATATCTCTTGGAAGGTTCCTTACTCTGGCAGCTCGAGAATTGACCCTGTAAACCTTATCGATCTGGCCCATCAGCTCTTCCTTGTTGATATCCAACACTTGGGCAAGGGCATCTCCCAACAACACTCTTAGGTCTTCACTTTTCTCTTCCCGCAGTCCACGAATTCTGATCGCGAACTCCATGTTGCGAAAATGAATCAATGTAATTTCATCTGTAGTTTTTTCTTCAACTTCGTCTATCCTCTCTCGTAGGGAGGCAGTAATATCTTTGATTAATTGAACTTGCTCATCCAAATATTCCACATTATTTGCCAATCCTTTAAATGCCTCCAAAATGTCAGCTCTAATTTCATTGTTGCAGTTTTCCATTTTATTAGACACAACTTGTATCTGATCATTTATCAACTCCTTAATTGTCTCATTAGATTCATCAATTTTTTTGTTAAAATTGGTAGATATTTGAATCTGCATAGCTTTAAGGCTTTCTTGCAGCATTGCAAGAGTTAATGGCTGGGGCTGGGGTTGAGATTGTGTTACAAGCGTTTGCAGCTTAGTAGTAGTGGGGGTTGGGGAGCTCTCCGCACTTTTGGAAGAGACTGTCTTTACAGATTTAGAAGCCATCAGGATTAACGTAAATCTTTAGTCAGATATTCCCAGTTATTTTAATCTGGTGCCAAAAAGAAGAAAAGTCTCAAACGTAAGTGCAAATTTAAATCAAATCCAGCAGCTCTCTTGCCATTGCTATCAGCAAAGATAAAACTTTTCTCTTTGTTCTCATCCACTTCCTCCCCCTTTCAAGCTTCCAACGCCATTTTAAAAAGCCAACTTGTTTCTTTGTAGTTCAAATGAGAGTCGTTAAGAGTTAATTATAGGTTACTGTAATTTGATTTTACCTCCTGGTTTTCTCCGCTGCTGATGATAATCTTCAATCAGAAT
>JALIGW010000060.1:3175000-3197500 GCA_023053685.1 Diadophis punctatus similis | reverse complement strand
CAAGTCCGCCCTCTAGTGGAGTTAATATGAGTTGCCGCATCCTGACAGAATTGGTTAATGGCCAAGAAACTGCTAATGTGAAGAAAACATTTGCTCCCTTTCTTAATGCTTCTTCTTGCTTGTGGGAAAAGCCTTTCCCTGCACTGGCACAATGCCTTTACTGAATTACTGTACCCATATTCTTCATTTTTGCTCAGAATTTTCTTACTCTGAGAAAGGGCTGAGAAGGTAGGATTCAGGAGATGATGGTTATAAGCCAGAAAAAAAGTTATTGGTAGAGAGGAGTTATAAGCCATGATTATATTGAATTATATTATATTGAATTGGAGTTGCCATTCTGCCCAAAATGTTGTATCTATGTAGGGCAGGAAATATTCCAGTTGCCAAAAAATATAATTTATCTGAAGAAAAGAAGTATTTCAGAATCTCTGGCATCTGTAATTTAACATTTTTTTTACAGTGGGATTAATGAAGGCCTTGTGCCAACAAAAAAAAAAATGCTAACACTTGCTTGAGATAACATTTTCCAAAAGGCAACTGGACTTTTGTAGTTTTTTCCTTGAAAACATTTCACTTCTCATCCAAAAAGCTTCTTCAGGTCAACCATGACCTGGATGATTGAGAACCTCCATATTCATCATTATTATTTGATTCTCACCAGTGCCCTAACCCAGGGGTGGGTTCTAACTTACCTCACTGATGGTTCGCTTCCTCCCATGTCGCATGGCTGTACCTCATGGGCGTGGGCACGCTTCGTGTGCATGGGCATGCATAGTGCCGAAAATTTTTTTTAAAAATAAACAACAGCCGAAAACAAGATGGCAATGCATGCGCAGTGCTGGAAATTCAGCTTCTGCACATGCTCAGAAGAAAACAAAACCCGGAAAAAAATTCCCCCCCAAAATTCCATTTTTTTTTAAAAAAAAGATAGCAGCCTCCACAGCACCGACCTAACTGGTTCAGTGACATCATCGTGACATCACCAGTGGGTTGCTACCAGTTCAGGTGAACCAGTCTGAACCAAGAGGAACACACCTCTGGCCTAACCGAGCACACAAAAATTCAAACTCAATGTAAACCGCTCAAAACTCGACTGCAGAAAATACGACTTCAGCAACAGAGTGATCAATGCCTGGAATGCACTACCTGACTCTGTGGTTTCTTCCCCAAACCCCAAAAACTTTAACCTTAGACTGTCTACAGTCGACCTCACCCCATTCCTAAGGTCTGTAAGTGCATAAGTGCACCATCGTGCCTACCGTCCCTGTCCTACTGTCCTATTGTCCAAATTTACCTATACCTACTTTGCTTTTGTTTATGTTTATATCATACCTGTTATCTTGTACACGTTTTGACAAGTAAATAAACAAACAAACAAACAAACAAACAGGGGACATTGTGGTTGTACTTAATTCAGGGGTTACCTCCTCCTCCAAATAGCAAGGTGGGATTCGGCAGGTTCTGACCAGTTTTGGAGAACCGATAGCAGAAATTTTGAGTAGTTCGGAGAACCGGTAAATACCACCTCTGACTGGCCCCGCCCCCATCTATTCTCTGCCTCCCGACTCCCAGCTGAGTTGGAGGAAATAGGGATTTTGCAGTAACCTTTCCCTGGAGTGGGGAGAGAATGGAGATTTTACAGTATCCTTCCCCTGCTATGCCCACCAAGCCACGCCCACAGAACAGGTAGTAAAAAGAAATTTTAAAAATTCAAAAAAAAATATTGAATCCCACCACTGAATCAATCATGAGGCACATTATAGTATAAATTACTGAGATTTTTTTTAAAATCACCATATCAGTGGAGTCCAACACATGCTTCTTTGACTGCAACAAAACTGATGAATTACTGCATTTAAGGTTAGAACTAAAGTTCTAACCTTAGTTATTTAAGGTTAACTAATTAACCTTATTTAAGGTTTGCATGACAATCTTTTCAATTAGTAGTATAGAATATCATCATCTATCACCATCATCAATATCACCATCAGCTGGAAAGTATACAAATGCTAAGCGGTATATAAAGAGGAAGATGAAAAGATGTATGTTGTCATATGGCCTCTAAAATCTATAGTTCTACAAACTTGTAGTTTTGCCCAATTAATTAAATGAAAATGATAGGGATTCCTCAACTAAAAAGCAATTGTAGACAAGTCTTATCCAAACCATATGCCATGGTACTTAAGCCAATAGCATGATGGATTACACTTCTGTTCATAGGGAGTGGATTTCTGGGTTGGCTCCAGGTTGCGGAATGCATGACAGTGTGAATATACAGGGAACTTTCTAAAGGATTCAGGATCTGTTAAATTTGGAAGTCGCAAGTCTTGCCAGAAAAAAAGAAACATTGATTCCAATAAGTGGAAGATTGAAATAATTTATTTGACAAATTGTTTCCAAGAAAAATAAATTACAGCTATAACTCAAAATCAGATTGTTTGGGGACAAACAATACATGCCAGAATATTAGAGAGCCGTTGTGGTGCAGTGGTTAGAATACAATACTGCAAGATACTTCTGCTGACTGTCGGCTGCCTGCAATTTGGCAGTTCGAATCTCACCAGGCTCAAGGTTGACTCAGCCTTCCATCCTTCCGAAGTGGGTTAAATGAAAACCCAGATTGTTGGGGGCAATATGCTGACTCTGTAAACCACTTAGAGAGGGCTATAAAGCACCGTGAAGCGGTATATACTGTAAGTCTAAGTGCTATTGCTATTGCTATTATAAGAAAGAAATCAGCAATATACATTGAAGTTTAGTTTTCCAACTGCATCCTATCCTTTAAATCACTCAATCTCTATAAAAGAGTATATATTTCCTGTCACAGCTAGTGAAAAATAAAATAGTCAGGCTACTAGCATTCTAAAGGTTATATGTCACTGCATATTTTTTTTAAAAAATAGAATCATTTTCAACATCAAAGACCAACATTTAAAGGCAAATGTATATGAAATCTGTCTTGGTAGCTTGGAAATTGCAGAATATACATTCAGATTTTAGAAAAATGGTTGCAACTCATAAACTGCATGGCTCTACTTGAAGAATAATAAAAAAATATATGACATTTTTAATGTCATAAATAAACCATTATTTATCAAAGAGTCATGTAATCAAAATGGAAGTACAAATATTTGTTTTCAAATAGATCATTTTAGTGATGTCTAATTCTTAAAAGAACTTAAACTTATAGATCAAATATTATAGACAACTGATGTTAAAAACTAAATTCTAGTTATTAGAAGAGAGGGACAAATTATACTAATTTTGGATCATGTGACATTTTGATTTTTTTTTCTGGTAGAAAGTATTGCACACAGCACTGGATCCCAAAGAGGCTGTATAAATCCTTACTGTGACTTACAAAGAACATTTAACATGTGAACAGCCTAGTTGAGAAACACTTAAGCATGTAAATTCTAGATCATTTAGTATCCAAGAACAAAGAGAACAATGCAGATAGAGTTAAGGATTTATGAAATGTAGATTTCAATGAAATAATAAATTTAATTGGTTTGAATTTTATCTACTGTATTTGTGCAGGATATTTTGAGAATCAATATTGTTGAATTGATACTGAAAGGCAGAAATCGGATTTATATATTAAAGTATGAATAAAAATAGTGATTCTTTGCTATTAACTTAGATAACGTTTGTTTTGACTGTAGTTTAAGTATTAGTCCATCCATATGCAGAAACAGAAAAGGAAAGTTATAAACTGAAACTGATGATTGATCATTCATAACAGGGGTGGGTTGCTCACTTACCTTGCTGCCGGAGCCATGCGCGCGCATCTCCACGCTCTGGGGGCGCGCACGCTCGCTATGTGCGCCGCCCCTCGCACAATTTTGCTTCTGCGCATGCGTGGAAGCAAAATCGCGCCAAAATCTTGCGAGGGGACCTTTATTCCTTCGCCCGAAGCACAGCTGATCAGCTCCTCAGCTGTGTTTCGGGCCAATTCCAGCTACTGAGCATGCACGAAAGCCAAATTGCACGAGGGAACGCACGCGTGCAAGCAAGCGGAGTGAGCATGCGAGCGCAAAACATCACAATGTGAACCAGTGGTGAAGGTAAGTGGAACCCACCCCTGGATTCAGCCCTCCACTAGGAAGTCATCACAGCAACCAGAGTAGAGCAGACCTTCCCAAGGCTGACTGACCACCCTTACCACCAAACCAAGCCTAATGCCACCCAGCAGACATGAAAGAAAGGACCTTGAGATGGACAAGTAATGACTAAAAGACTCTTTTCAATCCCCAGAAGACAGCTGGAAAGACTATGGGGGAGGGTGGAAATTCATTGTAAGGTTTTCTTTCTTGTCTCATTTATGTTGTAATCAGTTAAACAGATTCTTGGAGGGATTGCATTTGGGAGTGGTTAGCACAGCAAGTTCTGCACACCTTGGATTTCTGTCTGGTGGGGAGGAAATTTGTCCAGCATGTTTGCATTGCCTGTATTGTAAAAGTAGTTGCATACACACGCACACACAGAGAGACACCCCATTCAGAATCAGCTGAGACTATCCCCTTCATCTACTTCCACACAAAGCTTCTCCTATGTTGGTTTTTGCTTTGTGGCAAAAATACTAAGGCCCAAGCATTCATACCTCTATGCCAATTCCATGGGGGAGGGGCATCCCCCTCAGGCAATTCCTTCACTTGAAGAGATAGCAGAAAAGCGATCTCCAAAACTCAAGCCCTGACTGTGGCTCACAAATGATGCTGCCCAGTTGCCCAGTAAAGCAGGATATGTTGCGCTGGTGGTCTCATGAGTAGGAGTCCCAGGGCTCATTGTGTGTAATTTTAAAAATACGAAATAGCCTGGATTGCACACTGGCTAACCTCAATTTGGCCTCACAAAAGTAAGAGCTAGGGCAGGTTGAAACAACCCTTGAAATGGACAGCCTGTAGTTATTTAAAGGCAAAACCATGGCTGTGAAGAATTTTGGGACTTGTGCTTGCTTGGAACCTGACTGGAAGCTCACAGAAAGTGATATCTAACATCTGAAAATAATTGGCATGGAAAATTGGATACTGTAAATTTCTTTCCAGAACTTTTCCCCTGGCTGCTAGACTTTCATGGTTGAAAGTTCTTCTTTTGGGACCCACTCAAGGAATCCTTTTCTGCTGCCTCTATCAATGCCTTCCCCTTTGCATTAGAAAAATTAAAAGCACCCATTAAGTCTCCCTGATCTGATCAATTTTTAATCTTTTGCCAATAACATGTTTTGGCAAAAAGGGGGGATTGTAGAAAATTAGTACCAACCCCTCTCCTAGAAAAATGAAATATTCTAGGAAATACTAAAAAGGCAGAATATTATATTTTCCCTAAAGGAGAAACATGTTTCTAAAGACATAAACTCAGAGCCTTGGCTCCCTGCCCCCACCCCCAGAAGATATTTTGGTGCCATCCTATCTACAAGACAAAAGGCTGGGCCAGTTTATCTACAAAACAAAAGTCCTTTACCTTCAGGACATGATAGGATTAGCCCTCACTCAAGAACCAAACCAGGACAAAGCCATTAAGCTATAATAGGAATTGCCCTTTCAGAACACAACCCTCTTCATTACATCATCACCCAGCAAGATTCAACTAAGCCTGGGACATAGACAGCCTACAAGGTTAGCTGGACTCCCACATAGCTCCCTGGGAGTCTGACAACAATAGGATACATTTTTTGCAAAGTCCAAGAGAGGGTAAAAATCTCTCTCTCTCTCTCTCTCTCTCTCTCTCTCTCTCTCTCTCTCTCTCTCTCTCTCTCTCTCTCTCTCTCTCTCTCTCTCTCTCTCCCTCCCTCCCTCCCTCCCTCCCCCCCCTCCCTCCCTCCCTCCCTCCCTCCCTCCCTCTCCCATGTGCTCATTTGCCCAAGACCCAAAAAACCCATGTGGTCCTGTCCACCATTAAACCATCTTTCCAAACAGCCTCCATGTTTCCAGTGTCTTTCTCCCCACTTGGAACTGGACCCAGATGGACATTTCTTCCAACAATGTCATGGAAGGTTATGAATGTGGAAGTGAACATTTTTTGGAATTATCAAAAGTGGATCTTCGGAGAGGAAAAAGGGCATGAAAGGCAAAAAAAGATGATGAGAAAGAAAGAAGAATAATTTTAGGATTAAAATCATTAAAATCCTCCTGGGGGTAGGAGGAAATGGATGTTGGAAAATAGAATTTCAGCTAATTTAAAGCATTCAAAGCTCAATGTGATATCATGGCATGATAGTAATGTCAACTACAGCAAACGTACATGGAAATCACCTAATGAAATATAGTGATACCTCAGTATTCATCATTAATTGGTTCCGGGAGACACAATGATACCAAAAAGAAGAATACAAACATTTTTCCCATACGTAATAATGTAAGTGAGTCACAAGGCAGTTGGTAGCAATAAGTCTAGCTTATTGTGTCTAGCAATAAGTCTAGCTTATGTCAAATGATGGGACAAAATTTTTACATCAAAATGCATTGAGTACCAAATTCGATGAGTTTCAAAGCAGTTGAGTATCAAGGTATTTCTGTGTAAGCATTCTATGGGCTTTATTTATTTATTTATTTATTTATTTATTTATTTATTTATTTATTTATTTATTTATTTATTTATTTATTTTATTATTTATTTATTTATTCATTCATTCATTCATTTATTTATTTATTTTTGTCAAGTACGTGTTGGTAATATACATAGATATAACATTGTTTATATACATAAAATGAGTACTGATAAGAGGGAACATTAGGACAGGGACGGTAGGCATGCTGGTGCACTTATGCACGCCCCTTACTGACTTCTTAGGAATCGGGTGAGGTTAACAGTGGACAGTCTAAGGGTAAAGTTTTTGGGGTTTGGTGACGAAACCACAATGTCAGGTAGTGAGTTCCAGGCATTTACCACTCTGTTGCTAAAGTCGTATTTTCTACAGTCAAGTTTGGAGCGGTTCACTTTGAGTTTGTATCTGTTATGTGCTCGTGTATTGTTGTGGTAGTCGTTGTCATATTGAAGTAGCCGTTGACAGGAAGGATGTTGTAGCAGATAATTTTATGAGCTATGCTTAGGTCGTGCCGAAGGCGATGTAGTTCTAAGCTTTCTAAGCCCAGGATTTCAAGTCTGGTTGCGTAGGGTATTCTGTTGCGAGTAGAGGAGTGGAGGACTCTTCTTGTAAAGTATCTCTGGACACTTTCTAATGTATTTATGTCCGATATGCAGTGTGGGTTCCAGACAGATGAGCTGTATTCAAGGATTGGTCTGGCAAATGTTTTGTATGCTCTGGTTAGTAGTGTGATATTACCGGAGAAGAAGCTACGTAAGATTAGGTTAACAGTTCTTGAAGCCTTTTTGGCGATGTTGTTGCAGTGGGCTTTGGCACTTAGGTCATTTGATATGAGTATTCCAAGGTCTTTGACAGGGTGAGGATCGTCTGCAAGGTCTTGTCTGTTCAGCTTGTATTTGGTGTTCTGATTTTTTTTGCCAATGTGTAGGACAGAGTGTAGGCTTCATGCAGAACATGGTTTTGTCATTTTCTCTAAAACTATGATGGTGATGACAAAGATCACTTGGAAGGAAGATCTACCTAGGCCTGGACTGCATTTTTAACACCAGGTGTATTATGCTGCTTAATATCTTGTTTAATATTGATATTGCGTATTTCTAAGATCAGGGCTAGTTACCACCAGAGCGGCATCTAAGCCCTGTACTTAAAGGAATAAATTCATTGCCAGTATTAAAGAAACAGATTGATTATATCTTTTTGACTCTTAACAAATACATGGATTTTCCTGCATGATGACCTACCCCTAACATGGTCTTTAGGTCTCCCAATAATGTAGCAAATACTCATTGCTACTGTAACTTAGTCCATCAACCTTGCTGCTAATCATCCTCTTCTTCTCTTTCCTTCTGCCTTTTCCAGCATTGAAATCTTCTCCGGAGAGCTGGGTCTTCACATAATGTGTCCCAAAGTAGACTTATTTGAGCCTGGTCATTTGTGCAAGTGAGAATTCTGGGTTGATTTATTTGAACAATATCAGCCATTTTGTTTTAATTTTCCCCGCTAGAGGGCACCTCAGTCTGCAGCAAAAAATAAAATAAAATTAACAAACAGACTAGGTGTAAGATGCTATGTCATTCCCAGCAGTTGCTGACTGTCAACATTTCAAATTCAAACATTTCAGATCAGGTTTCATTGTCACAGATATTAGCATCTCAGTGAGGGATGAGATGGTGAGCCTTACAGAGCAATGAGTACTCAGAATTCAGTAGAGTTTTGCCAATACCATTTAGTGGTATTTAAACTAGTAAATAAGTAAACTGGTTTTAGGGCATACATAGAAGATAAATGGTTGTCTATTCTTTTAGTATTAGCTGCAGAAACATGGGGAGGGGGGAAGATAAAGGAGATATTTGTTCTTCTAATAGTCAAATCTGATGGTGATTACTGATGGACTGGAGCCAAAACCAAGCCATTAAAATGAGAGACTACAATTAACAATCTGAGCTGTTTCAAAAATACAATGCTAATAATAATTGAAAGAAAGTTAATGAGATTAAATCCCATTACTCCCGAACATGGTTGACACTGCAGATTTAATACCAATTTAAAAAGAATACTATAAAAATTGTATATGATGCAGAATGGAGAAGAATCCTTATGGAAGCTAGCTAGGCCCCAAACCAGCTCCTGTCAGGGGAACAAGATTACAAGAACTTCTAGGGTCCTCCCTTCATCCCCCCCCAAAAAATAAGACCTAAATTTGCATAAAGAGTAGTTTTTTAATTACTACAAATTATATTCTGCTGCAGGTTTGGAGACTCAGAGTAGCTTATGGTGGTAATATAATCATTTGCAATCAATTAATGAAGCTGAATTCAGTCCTTCAGGGAATAACATGATCTTATTGCTCCCAAAATGCCCTCTAGAGAGTCACATTTTATGGCTCTCCCAAAATTGGGTAAATATGAGAATGGAGTGTTGGGAACTATTTTGCAATATCTTGTGATTGTGAGCTCTTGCCTCACAATCAGGAGGTTGTGAGGTCAATCCTAGGTAGAGGCAAACGTAGGGTCTCCTGCTTGGGCAGGGGGTTGGACTAGATGACCTGCAAGGTCCCTTCCAACTCTGTTAATCTGTATAACAAATTTAGAAATGGAAGGAAGACTGGAACTGCATGCCAGATTTTCTCAGTTTCCTTTTCCTGCAGAAGATTGGGTTATTCCCCATTCACCTCAGTGTGTGTGGTGTTTTTTTTGGGGGGGTGGTGTTTTTATACTTTATGATTATGAAAGAGTAGGAGGTGCTGCTGTTGATTTGTTGGCATGGATTCTCCATCATTCTGCAGTGGCCATGTTATCCCAAATTTCTTAGTATGGAAAAGCCTCAAGGGAGGAGATTTCTTATGGTACTTTCTTTTCAGATTTTATGGATTGTTGAGAAACCAGGATGGAAAAAAATGCATAATGGGAACAAAGATTCTCACATATATCCTTTGGTCATCTGATAGCTAAAGAAAATTCAATAAACCCACATTTCTCATATGAAAATGTTATCAGATTTCTGTTTTGTTTTGGGGCATTTTGTTGTTATTGTTAAAGTAACAATGTTAAGGTAATTTCATTCTATCAAAAGGAGAATAGTTTTTAAAAAGTGGAAATATTTTTCAGTCAGGCACTTTTTAAAAAATATAGCAATAGCAATAGCACTTAGACTTATATACCGCTTCATAGTGCTTTACAGCCCTCTCTAAGCGGTTTACAGAATCAGCATATTGCCCCCAACAATCTGGGTCCTCATTTTACCGACCTCAGAAGGATGGAAGGCTGAGTCAACCTTGAGCCGGTGAGATTTGAACTGCTGAACTCCAGTGCTGCACTTTAACCACTGCACCACCTCGGCTCCTATCAAGAACCATTGACCTCCATTGGTGATGGTGGTGTGGAGGTATTAATCAGCAGCCCCACATAAATAATATGAAGTTTTCTGTATAATTGTGTATAATTCTGCATAATTTTATAGACACACAGACAAAAAGCTTTCTTGTATTATTTGTGCCTGTCACTTAAATGTTAAAGGCATAAATAACCATCTTGTTCCCCAAAGTATCCTCAAGGGAATGAGCAGTCCCAGCTGTTACAAGGAGAACTTCTAGATGGTTTCACACTATCTCATATCCTGATGCTTCAAAGGAATATTTCTCACACTGAGATTCATTAAGAAATGAAGTGATGAGAAATTAAGTTGTAAGTACGAATAGGTATCCTAGTCTGGAATTGCAGAGAGAATCTTCTAAAAAGAAGCTCATAGCTCAGTGCCAAAAGATCCTGCATTTAGATCTGGACATTTCCAGGGAGGATTAAAAAAAACCCTCCTTCCTGAATCTCTGGTAAATCAAACTAGATGGGCCAATTAGATAATCTGGTATAATCCATTTAGCAATAGCAATAGCACTTAGACTTATATACCGCTTCATAGTGCTTTACAGCCCTCTCTAAGCGGTTTACAGAATCAGCATATTGCCCCCAACAATCTGGGTCCTCATTTTACCGACCTCAGAAGGATGGAAGGCTGAGTCAACCTTGAGCCTGGTGAGATTTGAACTGCTGAACTGCTGAACTAGCAGTCAGCTGGAGTAGGTTGCAGTAGCTGCATTTAACCACTGCGCCACTTCGGCTCTTATATCTGTATTTCCTACATACAGAGACAAGTTACTGCTGGGATAGCTCAAATGTATATAACCTAGTTCTACTGGTATCCCCATCACCACACACACACAAAAAAGTAAAGGTATCTTCACTCACTGAAAATCTGGACTTGAATATTAGTTTCTGTACAGCTAATTGGCTACCCTGAGCCAAAAGTATGATGATACTGTAATGCCAGAAAAAAGTACATGCGAGGCAGATGATAATTAAGTTTCTTTGGGTTATCTGAAGAGAATAATCATTTACTCTCCAGTCTCCATTCTTCGACAAACACACCATCAGTTAGCATTTGGTGCCATGGATTATGCCAGTATGATGCCAGTTTCATAACCCATGAAAGCAAAGCATATGGAATACTGCAACTGCACTCTTCCCATGTGGTTACTACAAACTGCCTGTTCTTTGGGACTTTAAAAGCTTATAAAACACAATTCTTTTTTCATTTACAGTTAATTATGGCTCACTTTCTCCCCACCCATGCATTTTCACATGTATATTTGTGGTTTCCACTCAGATCAAAGGAACTGATGCATGCACACTATTAAAGAATATCTGGCCAATTACTCATAGGTCCTATAAATTGTTATGTTCCCAAGCCTCCACCCTGAAATGTCAAAACGTTGGCCTTTCCGTGAGTGCTTTTTCTCTCTCTCATTAACTAAGCATTATGAAGTCCATTGAATGCACTGAGGCATACTTCTGAGTAAACATAATTGTGGCTGTGCTTTGAGCCTTGTAAACCAGTAGAGCCAGGCCAAAACAGAAAGCAAGGATTCTATTTTGCATTATGTTTTTTGCATTATGGTTTACAAGATACCACACAGAGAAAGAACCACAACATATTTGATACAAGATTCTTCCAAGTTCTTTTTTTAATGATATCCATGATTTAAACCTCCTTGCAACCTGGATTGAGTGCAGTCTCTTGCCCCCTCCACCCCTGCCTACTGAGTTTATATAAGTGATTCGAGCAGCTTTACTTAACTTTTCCAAATATGCCATTGTTGCTTATATGAAACTTACTGGAAAAAAGAATGATATACTTACAATTGCATTAATAAGATACAAAGGAGGAGGAGGAGGAGGAGGAGGAGGAGGAGGAGGAGGAGGAGGAGGAGGAGGAGGAGGAGGAGGAGGAGGAGAAGAAGAAGAAGAAGAAGAAGAAGAAGAAGAAGAAGAAGAAGAAGAAGAAGAAGAAGAAGAAGAAGAAGAAGAAGAAGAAGAACAAGAACAAGAACAAGAAGAACAAGAACAAGAACAAGAACAAGAACAAGAACAAGAACATGAAGAAATAATAATCTTCTTCATTAGACCTGGAATAGGTTTAAGTCCCGTTTTTTTACCTACTTGTTGAAAAAAAAAACAGTCCAAATTTAGACAAACTACACATATTGACACTCTATTTCTGCAAATCAGCTGTAGATTTTATCCTTATGTTAGCCACCTCCCCTCCCCAAGAGTTGAAGTCCACAAGACTTGAGGTCTTGATTTAAATTCCAGGTAGTAGAGTTTAGAAGAACTTATTGTTGACATGCTTGTTAATAATTCCTTATTAACATCCTTATAATTAATAAGGATTATCCAAAATTTTGCCATAACAGAACAAGGCCAAACTGTTTGTATTATGTTCTTAATTCAATTGTGCTATAATGGCTGGAGGTCAAGCAATCAATCAATCAAAATAGAGCTGGAAGGGACCTTGGAGGCAGGGATGGGCTTCAACATTTTTAGCAACGGGTTCTCTGCCCGGTTGCTGGGTGGGCATGGCCGTGGTGGGTGTGGCCTAGTCGGCCTCCTGCACCATGGCGGGGGGCATTTTTTTCCTCCCCGCACTCCGGAGGCTCTCCGGAAGCCTCCGGGAGGCCAGTTTTTCACCCTCCCCGGGCCTCCGCATGGGCCCTGCACTTACCTGGCATCCAAAACGGGCCGTGTGGAGACTTGTGGGAGGGGCGGGGTGGGTGGGTGGGGCCAGCCACGAGTGGGATTTTGGGGTTCGTCGAACCATGCAGAATCTTCGCTAGAGGATCGCCCAAACCCAGGCAAACCTGGAGCAGCCCACCCCTGCTCTAGTCCAAACCCCTGCTCAAGCGGGAGATGCTATACCATTTCAGACACGTAACTGTGATGACGTTTCCCTTATTACTCTTTAGAAAATAATTTGTTAAAAAAACCTCTGCTTTTATAATTTAAATTTAGAGATTTCTCTGCTGCTGTTTTTAAGTACTCATGTGGATGAGTGGAGAAAGTCCCAGAATTTCAAATCAGTACTGTGGAATTAAACTTACTATATCTGACAGCTGTTCTATTGGTGAACTAGAGTTTCTGGCAAAACTGACGAGCTCTAATTTGTATATGAGCTACAGGGACTTATAAAGCTCCCCTTAAAGAAAAAGGAAACTTTACAAGGCCCCTACTTCTTCTCTAGCTGATATTGCAAGCCAGAAAAGAATGGTTCCAGCCCCTCACCTCACTCTGTACTGTGCTACATGTTCTAGCAAACATGTAGCACATGTAAAACATATTCACTAGACCAGGGGTCTCCAGGCTTGGCAACTTTAAGACTTGTGGACTTCAACTCCCAGAATTCCTCAGCCAGCTTTGCACTAGACCAGGGGTCTCCAATCTTGGCAACTTTAAGACTTGTGGACTTCAACTCCCAGAATTCCTCAGCCAGCTTTGCTGGCTGAGGAATTCTGGGAGTTGAAGTCCACAAGTCTTAAAGTTGCCAAGGTTGAAGACCCCTGCTTGACTAGACAACATAGTGAAGCAGGTTCTTACAGCAGCATGGATCTCTTATTAATAACATTTTAAAATATTGTATAATTCTTCCACATAATGTTTAACAGAAGAAAGCACTTATAAGTCTAGGCAATCCCATTATGGAATGTGTCATTGCTTTTGACATTCAGCCTGGGTACCAACTTAATCTTAGCCTAAAGCAGGGAAAAGCAATCTGATGCCTTTGGACTTCAGCTCTCATCAACAGCAGCCAGCAGGACTTGTATCAGAAGAGCATTGAGCTGTTTACCTCCTGATATCCCTGCCTTGTTAAGAATTCTTCTAGTACTTGATAAGAAAACAATCAAATTATACAGTCTGGATTGTTCATAAAGTTAGTAGGAAATAATCTTGTCTTTCAGATTAATGTCTAATGTTTCTTTATCCAACCATTCAGCAACAACTTCCAGCTTGAGCTTTCAACTGATCAATAAGTATGATCCATTAATTTTATCATGGATCGATTCAGTATTTTTATGATTGAATTGTTTTCTACCACATTGCAAGGGGGGGAGAGAGATTCCATTTATATTAAAGCAGAATCCAACTTCTGAATCCTACTCTTGACTAGATGTTTTGCAGGCAAAGTTGTGTTATGGGAAATAAATGCAATCCTTTTCGGATGATACGTTCAGGATCCCTCAATATTTTGAGGACACAAGTTAAATGTCAGCAATATTGGTATATAGCACTTATTCTGTGTCACGCAGTGATTTTATGTTGCCTGTTACATGTATATGCAGGGAGATGCGGGGAGATGCATCCCTATCAAATATAATGGTTCATTCCTGAGCACGTGATTAATGTTCCTAGTACGCATATGTACATTCCTTCCCCCCTTTTTGTATTCTGCTTCATGACGAAGCAAGATCTCTTTTATATTGCCAATATGTAATTAACTAGTTTTGATAAGAAATAAATATCTTTTACATTAGAATTATAATGCGGTTTATTTTGGCAATGTCAGAGTTCCAGGAAAAGATTCATTTCGCCTCTGATAAGAGTAATTCTCTTTTCTAACATGATAGCAGACGGATTGGTCCTGGACCTTAATTAATTCTGACAGATTTATTGCGTTTAGCCTAGTAAGAGAAAGATAAGAATGTTTTTGGCCGTTTTTGAAGTGAAACTTTGATCTAATTAAGAATGTCTTCTCTGGAGAAAGAATTTTTATCCTTCCCCGGCCAGCCGGGTGAAGAAAGAAAAACATCTCAAGAGGAACTTTTTTTACCAGCACCTTCTTCGCTTCTAATAAGTGCACCAAGAAAGACTGATATCGCACCTCTGCAAACATCTCCGATGCCGTCACCCACGCCTCCAATTACAGCGGAAGAGGCCCTCCAACAAGAAAAAGATTTTGAAAGGTCAGTCAAAGTCAAAAACACATTTTTTTCTCCCGGGGGCAAGTTCAACTCAAATGGGAGCCGTTCAAATGGGGGCCGTTCCAATGATTACTCATTATGAGCCACTTCCGACTCAATTGCTTGAAAGTTTTTCTGAGGGAGCTCCCTCAACCAACGTATCTGGCACAGAGAAATATATTGATAAATATCACAAAGACCTTCTTGCTAGTAAAGACAGAGAAATTGAATACTTAAGGAGGCAGTTACTAGAAAGCCAACGCCCATATGAAAAACAAGATGTCTGCCAGTTCCACATTCCAGAAGCCTCTCCTGGGCCTTCTTTTCCGGTCTCTCCAACATTAGAGTCCCACCCCAAAATGGGTGTTACCTTTCATAAGCCGGAAAGGGAAAGGACATATGACTATACGTCAATAGGGGCTGGCTCTGATCAAAGATTTTATGAACAAAGAGACTTTCCCAAAAGTAATGTTACAGTGCCATCTGGTGGACAAAGTAATATAATAGAAACCATGTTCGAGATCTTATTAAAGCGTTTAGATCTTTTGATGTCAGGCACAAGGCAACCTTTGTCACCTATGCCACCTGAAAGTTTTGGATCGCAGATTGCCCCACCTACACCTTTAGTTCAACAATCTTTTCAGCCTGCCCAAATAATACAGGCACAAAGCGCACCATCCATCCCTATGGCCGCAAAAATTATGATGCAGTCTCAAGCTGCTTCGCAGGCTGGAATTGCTACAGCCCCTGTTGTCCCAACTACACAACAGCAACCCCAAATGGGGCAATCGTTTATTCCAATGCAAGCTCCTACGTCTACCCCAACTGTGGCCCAGTTAGTGCCAATTTCTCCACTACCTGCTCCTATGCAGCCAGCTCCTATTCCAGCACTAGGGGCCCAACCTATGCCTGCTCCAGGGCCACCACCAGCTGTGGCAGCCCAATTTTTGCCTGCTCCAGGGCCACCACCAACTGTGGCAGCCCAATTTTTGCCTGCTCCAGCCCTACTACCTATTGCTGCTCCTCAGCAACAGCCAGTCCAGGCACCACCACCTGCTCCAATGCAGGCTCCTTTGCCGCCGCCTCCTCAACCCCAAGTGGGTCCACAGGCAATTCCTCAGGCCGCACCTGCGCAGGCCCCATTAGGCGCCCCGCCTTTACAGCCAATTCAAGCAGTTGCTCCACCTTACCAGGAACCAGTTGCCCCATTAACTGGACACTCGAAGTTAAAGCCATCTGGACATAACTATAAAGCCTGGGTCAGTGAAATGACTATTTTGCTTCGTCGTGAAGGCACGCACGACATGGTATTTAATCCACCTCAGCAACCTTGGTCAAACGCTGTCAGATTACTATATATAAATGCTTCCACTAGCATACTGATGTCTATGGAAATCGAAATGCAACAAACGTTTGTTCCAAATGCTACCGCCCAAGAAATATGGACTCAATTAGAACGTTGTTTCCAGCCAATTTCAGCTGAATCTACTAACCTGCTTTTGTCACAATTTCATGGAACTAGAATTAAACCTACAGACAACATTGGGGCACATTTATCAAAGATGAAACTCATGAGGAAGGACCTCGCAGAACGTGGCTATCCAATGGACGACAATCAAATGGTCAGTATTATTACCAATTCCTTAAATTACACATGGCGAGAGGCCATCACACAAATCAGTCATGTACCTTTTGCTCAAAGAACTGTGGACAATGTTTGTAGAATTTTAACAGAATATGAAGATATTGCACTTGCAGCCCCACACTTGCAACGCCCCCTAGCTACACCACGTCTTCCACTTAGAAGACTTCCAGAGAGGGAATACACTCCAAGATTGCTATGTTGCCAATATTGTGATCGTGTAGGTCACACAAGCAGAGATTGCATCCAATTGCAACGCACTCAATATCCTGTCCAGCCCAGAGGAACATATTTTAGAGATCAGTATCAACCCAGAGCCACAGCCTACAGGAGAAGTGCATCCCAGCCCAGAGGAACAGTCTCAAGAGGCAGCAGAAGCAGAGGTGGTAGCCAACGTCGCCCAGGTCCAAGACGCGACCCATTTGGCCCATATGCCACTCTTGCCATCACACAAGCTGTCCAACCCAGTCAGCAATTTGATAGACATTTATTGTGGACTTTGGACTCAGGTGCCTCAATTAGCATTACTTACCAAAAGCACCTTTTCAAAGAAATGCATGCACCAGAACCAGAACTTCGTGAACTTTATACATTCACTGAACGTCCTTGCAAAGTCGAAGGAAAAGGGACTGTCTACATTGAAGAGTTAGATACATTGGTTCCAGATGTTTATTATGTTCCTGCTGCAGCTTTTAATTTGCTTAGTTATACCCATTTAATCAATATTTTAGATTTTCAGATTCATCATTTTAAGAACGCAAGCTACATTGTTAAGAATAGTATGATTGTTGCAGACACAATTGTGATTGCTGGAGTCTTCTACTTAAGGCCAAAACCTGAGCCTCAAAAACAAGCAACTATAATACCTTCCATTAATGGCAATGCAGGCCCAGAGAGAGCTGTCCAAGAGAGAGATCCTGTGATTGCCTCACTGACTCCTAAAAGCAAACCTAAGGTTCCTAATTCAAATGTTAACCTTGTTAATTCTCTTACAGGAAGACCCTTACATTACAACTGTATACATAAATGGCACAGGAGAATGGGGCATGCCAGTTTTGACGTCCTTAAGCGCATGCCATTGTTTGCCCAAGGTTTGAATTTCAAAGGATGTAAGGTACATTTGGATTGTGCTGTTTGCAAAAAGGCAAAATCAAAGGCAGCAGCCATTCCAAAACATGCTATACGTAAGTCAACACGCATTTTTTATTTGGTTCATACTGATATTGTGGGTCCTTATGGCCCAACTATTGGCGGTAAAAAGTATTTCTTAACTATTGTTGATAATCATTCTAGATATGGTTATGTCTTTCCTATGAGAGAGAAATCTGAATCGTTTCAGACCTTTAAAGACTTTGCAGTTCAAATCTACAATCAACATGGGGTGAAGATCCGCAGAATCCAGAGTGATCGTGGTTCCGAGTTCATGTCACAACGTTTCCAGGACTGGATGCGCAGAAACGGTATCATTCACCAAACATCTGCCCCATTTACGCCGGCTCACAACGGAGTGGCAGAAAGATGGCAAGGTGTTCTCCAAACCATGATGCGCTGCCTTCTAGAAGATGCCAATCTGAAACATTCATTTTGGGGCGAAGCACTTAAGTATGCAAACTACCTTGTTAATCGCACTTGGAGTAGTGTGATTGACCAAACACCTTTTTACATGCTGTATGGCTACCAGCCAGACCTTTCTAATTTACACATTTTTGGTTCATATGCAATGGTGAACATTCCATTAGCGCGAAGAAGAAAAGGTGGCCAAATTGCTAAGAGACTGAGATATATGGGCATTGATGACAATTCGAAATGGGGAAAATTCATTGACTCTAACAATATGATTACAATTTCTAATTCTGCTAACTTTGAAGAAGATTCAGATTGGTCCAAAATACATTCTAATGATCCTGGAGTTTATTTTCCCAGAGATGATCCATCCAACATTCCAACTTCACCTGCCGCGGACGCTCATGCTAGCGACAACGATGGAGATGAGGAAGATGAAGAAGATTGGACAACCGCCCCAAGACATTCCAAGAGAACTACAAAAGGTATTCCTCCAAAGAAATACACATTGCAATGCACAAACAGACCACCACCATTGGTCTGTAATGTTACACTTCCACCAGAGACTTATGCTCAAATCAAATATCTTCCACAAGATGAACAAGATAAATGGCATACCGCCATGCAAGTTGAGATGGACAGTCTCCAGAATCTCAAGGTATTTACACCTGCAGCACCTCCTCAAAACAAGAAAGTCATTGGCACACGATGGGTGTACAAAATCAAACAAAAACCAGATGGTGAACTATTATACAAAGCAAGACTAGTAGCACAAGGTTTCGCACAAAGTTATCCTGATGATTACACAAACACTTACTCACCTACAGTGCAGACTGAAAGTGTGAAAATAGCCTTAACTACAGCTTCCATTCTTGGACTTGAAGTTTTCCAATTTGATGTTGAAACTGCCTATCTACATGCAGACCTAGATGAAGAAATCTACGTGAAGTGCGCCCCCGGATTCCGTGACGACCTCCGTGGCCGAGAAGGGGTCACGTGGATTCTCAACAAAAGTCTTTATGGTCTGAAACAATCAGGTTTGAGGTGGTATAATTGTCTCAAAGACAAACTAAATTCAATGGGCTTTATTAAGTCCGAAACTGATGAATGCGTGTTCACAAAAAGGTTTAGGGATGCATATGAAATTATTCTTGTTTATGTAGATGATATTGTTTACATTGGTCCTAACAAACAAATGAGTGAAATTTTTGTTTCAGGTCTGAAGAGATTCTTCACATTGAAGTCACTAGGGCACATCAATGATTATTTAGGTGTACAGATTGAAAAGACACAGAAGGGGTTTAGCCTCTCACAACAAGCCAAGATAGAACAACTCCTACACCATTGCAACATGCAAGATGCTACACCGACACACACTCCTATGCAAACAGATTTTTGTAATTTGAAAGATGAACAAAGTCCTGAGTTCAAGGATCAAACACTTTATCGCTCAGTAATTGGTTCACTACTATACATTAGTGGTTGGACTAGACCAGACATAGCACTTAGTGTCAATTTGTTGTCACGACATGTAGGCAAAGCCACAGAATTTCACTGGTCATGTATTAAGAAGCTACTGAGATACCTAAAATACACTCAACACATGAAATTAAAGCTAGAACCTACACATTCTGATTTTGCTGACTTGTATTGTTATGCAGATGCTGACTGGGCAAGCGATAAGGAATCAAGAAAAAGCACATCAGGTTTCATAATGTACCTAAATGGATGTCCCGTTCATTGGAACGTGAGAAAACAGAGTTTTGTTTCCTGTTCTTCCACAGAGGCGGAATATGCGTGCATTTCCGATGCTAGTAACCAGTTAACGTGGTTCTATTCTTTAGTTACAGATATCTGGACCAAACCGAAGAAGCCAATCACAATGATGGAAGATAATCAATCAGTTGTTTACATTTCAGAAACACGTTTCACAGGTTCTAGGTCCAGACACATTGACATTTGTTATAAAAATGTTAGAGATTTAGTAAGACAAGGTTTCATTAAGCTAGAATATGTGCCAACAGAATATCAGATAGCTGACATCCTGAACAAGCCATTACCGGCAGCAAGACATGAATCTTTAACATATCTAATGTGTGTAGAGTGATATAAGCATATCCATCCAACAGACAAAGAAGGGGTGTCACGCAGTGATTTTATGTTGCCTGTTACATGTATATGCAGGGAGATGCGGGGAGATGCATCCCTATCAAATATAATGGTTCATTCCTGAGCACGTGATTAATGTTCCTAGTACGCATGTGTACATTCCTTCCCCCCTTTTTGTATTCTGCTTCATGACGAAGCAAGATCTCTTTTATATAGCCAATATGTAATTAACTAGTTTTGATAAGAAATAAATATCTTTTACATTAGAATTATAATGCGGTTTATTTTGGCAATGTCAGAGTTCCAGGAAAAGATTCATTTCGCCTCTGATAAGAGTAATTCTCTTTTCTAACATTCTGGGTTTGGAAACAAATTGCAACCAAGAATTTCTTTTAGGGAAAGTTATTGTGCAAAAGAATGGGCAGGAAGCAGAGGTGGGTTCCTACCGGTTCAGACCAGTTGTATAGAACCGATAGCGAGAATTTTCCCCCGCTCGCCAAACGGGCAGCAATGGCCGGCTGGCCACGCCTCGAACCGGCTCTCTCGGCGGCACCATAGGCGCTGTCATCTTGTTTTTTGCTTCTGCGCATGCGCAGAAGCAGGGTTTTTAGCACTGCATGTGCGTGCGCATGCCCATGCGGCGGGTGAGGAAGCGAACCGGCAGCGAGGTAAGTTAGAACCCACCCCTGGCGGGAAGAACTCTGCAGAATAATTCATTTATTTGTCAAAGTTATTTGTCACCCATCTCGTAGTTCAGGGGACTCTGAGCAGCTTACATTAAGAATAATAATGACACATACTCAGTTCATTAGAACAGAAGAGACTGGTTTGGCATTTCGTTTAATGCCACTACAAGTTGTTGTGATCTGCATAATATAATTTATGATGGTACACACTGTATTTGAATACATGGTATGCAAGATATGACATTTTCAGAGTCATATACCAGAGTCATACTATCAAAATACCACTGTTTTCTGCCTCCTGCAGTAAAATAATTTGAGATATCAGTTGCTAACCATATTTCATGCCCCCTTGGCAGCAGAGAGGGAGGGAAAAGGGCTTCTAAGTGAAAGCATCTTCAACTCAATTCTTGCCATTGCAAAAATGAGGTTTTACAAGTCTGCTTAGGAACAAATTCTACCATGTAATCATATATAAGGTCCATTGACCACATAAAGGTAGTCATCAACCAACTTCATGGAAGATATAGAAATCTTTTTCTTTCTTTCTTTCTTTCTTTCTTTCTTTCTTTCTTTCTTTCTTTCTTTCTTTCTTTCTTTCTTTCTTTCTTTCTCTCTCTCTCTCTCTCTCTCTCTCTCTCTCTCTCTCTCTCTCTCTCTCTCTCTCTCTCTCTCTCTCTCTCTCTCTCTCTCTCTCTCTCCCCCTCCCTCCCTCCCTCCCTCCCTCCTCGCAACTGAACTAGTTTTCTCTTATGGCTGCAGCACAGCTTATCCTCTTTCCTGGCTCCTTTCCTTGCTTCTGAATTGGAAGGCAATATTTTACTTGGCCCAACTCCTTGTGTAGAATTGAAAAATGGAAGGAACTCTAGAGAAGCAGCAGGATTTTGAAACTGAGAGACAAGGGAGAAGACTGGGAAGGAACCTATTCCCAAGGATTTGAGGAAGTGGTGTGTATCTTCACATTTCAGAGCTTTCCTTTCCCATTTTTGATTTCAGAATTCTGTCTTTAACTGTATTCCTCTTTCCATTTTCCACCCAGTGTCCTGTGAGGTGGATTAGATTGGCCCAAAGTTATTCAATGGGCCTCTCAATTTTCAATGTGGTCCCAGAATACCCCGGAATTTGCTACTCTGTTTAAAATGTCAGCATGGCATCTATTATGAATTATGAAATATTCAGATAACAGCGATAGATGGATCGAGCTCTTTCTTTGTCCTGGCTCCTCTCAAAATACCACTCAAAGGCTAAGTTCAAATCTCGGCCTGGAAAAGGTTGCAAAGGCTCCTGGATTAGAGTAATTTCCTTGGCAGATGGGAATGCAGTAGCTCTCCCTCAATCCTCAGGTAAGACTTATCCGAGTCAAGGGCTTTGGTGACCCCTCTGTCTGAGCCAGCCAGGAGCCAAGAATATTTGTGAGACTGAATCAGGAGCTCTTGCATTTAAGGAGGGCTCTGAGGAAAATACCCTCTGCTTTTGAGCAGCCTTTAGCTGACCTGAGTGGAAAAGCTAAACAAAACCAACCCTTAAATGGGAGACCACCAGGATATTTGGATGAGATGCTGATAGGGAATTCTAGAACTGCAAACAAGAGAAAGGAGTCAAGAAAACATCAGGCAGAATGGCAATTGCAAAACCTACGGACATAGGCATGAAGTCAGTGGAAGGAGGCATT